>JANSTP010035569.1:0-14807 GCA_025330745.1 Cladonema radiatum
TTTAAAATCGTTTTGAGGCGTGTTTTTTATGAAAAAAAAGAAATGGAAAGGGTCAAGAAAGACGACGGCGTAATAAATGAGCCTCGGACGTCACCCGGGCGTCTATTCGGAGAGACGGAATACATGTCCCCGTTAATAATTACATTACGTTTGTCAATCTTACAAAGGTAGGTTCTTCACTGCTCACTTTTATTTCAAATCCTTCTTCTCCTTTTATTTTGTAAGGAAAAAAAGGTATATTTTTCATTTCCTTACTTAAAAATTCAAACGCTGTGTAAAAGTTGGCAGTGTCTGTAATTAAACTCTTTTTACTGTTTAAAATATCGTTTTCCATTTTCATAACATTTTCTAAAACTTCTTGGTTTGACGTATTATAGTATGTGCTGATGTTAATACTTCTCAATAGCTTGAACAAGCATATCGTTTTCAATGACGATACATATCCTTTCAGGGACCATGGATTTTTGTGCAAAGACCATGGCGTTTTAAGGGCATAGAAATTATTGGACCAGGGCAGCACTGGTGCTACGAATTTCCTTGGCATATTACAGAAATTGTAAATGTATGCGTTTTTCCAATAAATTCCGCAGGTAAACATTGACTTTACGTTAGCTATTTTGATCTTGATATTTTCAATTCGAACTACTATTTCTACGAATGTACTCCTGCAGTGAATGATTCTATAAACATGCCATATAAGATCTGCTTGTAAGCATTGCAATAGGTGTTTAAAATCACCTACATCACCTTCAACCGTCAGAATTAAAATATGAATGTAATCAGAGGTGGTTTCGTCATCGCATACCATGAATTTATGTTGCTTTAGGTATTCGTAGTAAAGATGATTTTTTTCGCAGAATTTTTCCATGTTCACTTTGTACGGTTTCATCATTCCTTCCAAGCTGTTTTTCATTTTCAATTCGTTCATCGACTGAAATATTAAAAAGAATATGGTTGTAGAAATTATGCGAGGCACTTTTGCAGCATGTATTTGTTGTGGACAATATATTTTTCAATGTCTGTCTATCGTTGATGAAAATGTTTTTAAAATTTGGAACGAAAATCGCGTTTTCAAAATCGAGACCAATTTCTTTAATAAGTTTATAAAAAATAACGTAACTCAACCTACCATTTCCATCACTAAAAATATGCATTCGTCCAAAATACTGACATATTTTCATTAAGTTTTCGATTTGTATGAATTTGTTTTTTTGTCCTTTAATTTTCTTTTCGAAATAATCAAGCAATTTTTCTAAATGCGCTTTTATTTCTTCTACACAAAACCATTTAGGAAAATAATTTACTGTTTTTCTTTCGCGAAAGCTGTATTTTAAGCTTGTCGAAACTGTTTGTTCACGTTGCAATATGATGCTATTTAGTTCAGACAAAATGTCGACATCGAATAGCATTTCAACTGTTTTAACTTCTTTGTTTACATAAGCGATTGCGCTTCTCATGTTTTGAATATTCTGATGACTGATTTCATCTTCCATCAGACAAAATAAATCAGCCAAACGACCATCCATTTTTTTAATAAGAAAGAAGAAATGATATCGTTCGTCTTGATTTTAACGAAATCGTTCTACGCGTTTTATCATAATTGCGTGCGGTATGAAATTAATATTTTGGAAGGCGGCACGTTTTTCAGTGCTTATTATAACCAGTATATTGCTTGCGGTTATTTTTTGCGCGGTGATATGGACAGAGTTACTGCTATAGAACAAGCGGTGATGGATTTCGAAAAACAATACTTTCGAAGAGAACAAATTTTTAAATTAAATTCTGTAAAATTTATTTAGTTGCAACTTTTTTTTACTGTTTTTGACAAATCCGTGTTAAAAAAATAAAAGATTTGATACCATATCGACATTGTTTTTTTTCTCAACTTTCACTTCTTATAATAACAAACACATTTCAAGTAGGGTCAACAAAGGTCATGTGAAAATAAACATGTTTTGAAGTGTCTGATGTTTATGTAAACATGAATGTAATTTGACACCATTGACTTAAATAAACATTGGCAACACTTTATAAGAGAAAAAATTGTTTGTTATTGGAAAAATTATTTTTTCATGGGTGGAAAAATAATTTTTTCGAAGAAATTCTAAGAACGAAATTTATTATACAGAAGAGTAACTATTTTACAAACAATTAATATTATAATAGTTCTTGGTATTTCGCGTAGTTCTTTATTTCTGCATAGTTCTTTGAAATTTAATTTATCGGATTCTACATTCGTGGTCAATTTCGAAGCGAAATATGTAAGTTTTTCTTTTTCTTTATGTTCGATTGCTGCAAGTTTTTCGTGAGCTGTTTTCAGAAGAAATGTTATGTCGTTTTTGGATAAGAATCCGTCGACTTGATCGTTTTCATAAGTTGCGATCAAATTTGTCTTGTTAAGTTCTACAATCAGTTCTTCTATATTTTGATATTTTTTTAAATAGTTTTCAAGAAGGTCTGTAGCGTCGTGTTGGTCCATAATGCGTTCTTGAAAAATTAAAATTTTGGGGCACTAGCTTTTATAGGTTCATGGGGGTTTAAGGTTTCGATATTTTGAAAGTCGTTGATAGATGGACATGTTACCGCCAGTTCTTTATGGTTTAAATCTACCACGTGAGTTGATTGGATACCTTGATAAAATATTTCTTCTACGTAGGTCTGGATTTCAGGGATATATGAGTTTGCCGCCTCGAAAATTTTGTAACATGCCTCTAATATAGGAGCTTTTTGGGTCCAACATATTTCGTCGAGTTTGTCAAGCCAAAAATGTCGACTCGACGCTAACTTTGCATAGCTGAAAGCTGATTGCTCATACCTTAGAATATAATTTAAAGGTATAGTTGCGACGAAGAAATTAATTAGGTCATTCAAATAAGTAATCTGGAGTTCGTCTTCTTTTTTTTGGATCAAGTACGAACTCAAGTACTCGCATTCCTTTGTCTCCCATTCTGTTGCTAGTCGCACGTTGCCAGTACCAGCTAATGACTTTATTATTCTTCTGTTCGGTTTCCCGTAGGTGATATAATTTTTTTCCTGTAGCAGTTTTAAGGTGTATAATCCGTCACCTACATCTCTTGCATAGTAAGGTATTTGAATGGGTATTCCGTTCCTAAAGCGTAATTTGCGAGCGGTGTCGCTACTCATTTTAGAAAATATGTGAATAATTACTTCTTCTTGCAGTTTGGTCATTCTTTCACCGTATTGCTCCATGTTTCCTCAAACGAAAATCAACAAATCTATGATTCTGTCTATGGTAAGTTGTAGTAAGTTGTAATTTATATATACAAATCGTGTTGATTGACAACTAATAATTTTCTGTAATTTCCCAGTTAGATCGCGTGGTCGACAGAAGCAATTTTGCTCTGCAATCGCAAATGCAAGTACATAGGGAATTATTGCATGACGTAGGAATGATTAAGTCATTGTTGCAAAACGACATGACGGATGTCTGTCCAAATGTAAATACACCCATAAGACGCCCAACAATTAGAAAACCACCCTTTACAACAACGCCATCGAATACGGAATTTTCAACTCCACCAATTCCTAAATCTATTGGCACAACTTCTTTTACACCATTGAGAAAGCCGTCGTTTGAATTACCAACGCAGCCGCCGCTGCCGCCACCGCGGAAGAACCCGTTTATCAAATTGTAAATAATACGTTAGATCCGCATGAAAATCGTATTAAAATAAAGAAAACCGGTGAAAAAAGGAAATCCCCATTAACCATACCAGTTGCAGAGGAGACCACAATTGTCAATCCTGTACCGCGTTTAGATTTTAATATAATTCAAAAGGAATTGCAACTCCAAGCGGGTGAACATTGTCATAAAATGGGTACTTATTTCTTTACGGAAAATGAAGTTTTTTCACCTCTGAAAGGTGACCATGTTCCTACACGAATTAATTACGCGGGCTTTGAGTTCGGAATTTTAAACAAAACGAAAAGTATTGATATTTTAAATTTTTTTAGCAAATACAAAGTCAAACGGTTCTATGGATCATACAGGTTTATCCTGATTACACGTAGAAAAAGATGCCATATCTATTCTAAATTCGAAAATGGTTGCAAGGAATGTCAGGGTCTCGTGCTTGCTTGCATTCACGGACACTTATTTTGTACCGATCATGTCGGAACTACTTGTAATACGTTGAATGCCGACTGTTCGACAATTTCAAGCCCGTGTCAAGGCGGACCTTTTGTTGTTGTCGGACGAATCAAAGGAACACAATTGTTTAGTTTGGTACGTTACCAACATTCCCCAAGTAAAGATATTGACTACCCCGTAGCCGATCAAAAAGCCATTGATCTTCCAGAAACGGAGTTGCCACAGATCTCAGCAGAGGATGATTATAGTTATAGCCACGATATAGCTCAACAAGGAGGTGATGAATCCATCAGTATAACCGATTTGATAGGTACAATGTAGTGCAAAGGATGTAAAGAACCTAAGAGGTTGAATAGATAGCGAATATCAATTTGTTTTTTTTTAATTTATTTTGTTGCATATATAATATCTAATAATACATATAATAACCTTTCGGTTGATTTAACAATATACGTCTATACGAATCATATTCCGGATCTTTTATTTTCAATATACCGTATCTTGGATCTGTAAAATGGAATCTGTTTCTTTCCAATTCTTGCGAATACTTCAAAAGGTTTTTAGGGACCTTCTTGTAGTTTTTATCCACAGGAATATAGTAGATGGGTGCTCTTTTCACCGGCATGTTTTAAGTTTGTATGCGATAGTGATGTTTCTGTATGAAGTTTATTGAATTTAGGGAATTTAAATAACGTCCCGAGATGCTACCTTCGCGAAATACGGCAGTACATATGTTTTTTAATAGCACCCAATCAAGGTTTTTGATATTTTCGTGGCCTTTTGGTGGGTGATTGAAAACAGCATCTACAAATTCCAATATCATGGGTCCACAGTAGGGTGTATTGTATTGCTGCAGTTGATCATTTATAATAGTGACCTGTATGTTTTTCTGCTTGTTGGTGCATGCAATTCCAAATAGAATATTGAATATTCCGTAAGCTGTGATCGATAATTCATGTTCTTCTTTTTCAGTTAATTCTAAATATTTATCTGCTGAAAAAGTAAAACGTGAATATTGTATAGGATTGTCTTTCCCGTTTATTGCATCCCATAAACTGGTATCGATATTTGTAAATTGCCTGATCAGTTTAGTGTCGTTGGTTTCAACAAAGTCTTTGAAGGACGTCAAACCAAAGCTGTCGAAAATAAAGACTTCAAGGTTCGAATTTTTATCGTTTCTCAAAACGAAAACAGCAAACCAATGCGTTCCTTTTTTCGTTCTTGGATCTGTATTGAAAACGGCAAACGGCAGTTCGTTTGTTTTATCGGCAAAAGTTTTGTAGCATTTGTTAGTGAATATATCCATAAACAGATTCGTTTTGTCGGCACTGAACACGCCCAATAAATTTTTGTTCACGTGTCCGTGAACCTTATTGAGTTCATCGAACGCGTTGGTTAGCTGTAAATTATTCATCGATATTTTTGTCTCCCGTATCGAGTACGTCTCATTGACGTCTTTCTTATGTTTGACGTTATTAATGAACGTCGTTTAATTCTACGTCTTGACGGTAGTTCTTCACCCCATCCGAGTAATTTTAGAGGTGAGGTGACGATATCAACTATACCGTTTGTAAGTCCTTTTATGATCTTCGACATGCTCGGTTATCTGATCGTGTATTGTCTTTTGCGGTGATAAGGTTTTTTCCGTAGGTAGTTTTTATTGACTTTTTTCATTTTGGGTGGTGCAGTAATATAGTGTTTTCTTTTTCTAATTCCTTTACCACCGACTACTTTTTGAACGGCAGTACCCACCAATCCACCGAGTAATGCCTTACCCAAGGTCGGTAGGAGGCTTGAAACAACAAATGCCATCTTTAAATTTTTTCATTTGATTTCGGCATTATATAGCTGTATTTTGTGCAAGGTTAAGTCTAAAAGGGTAATTTATGTGTAAAAGGGAACGATAGTATTTTCCCTGCGGCTTCCATATCTTTACCGAATTCAATCCATTTACTCCCTTTTCCGGACATGGTTTTCCTTTTCTTTTGGCGGCGGTGGGTTCTACGGATCCCTTTGCCGAAAATTTTTTTCTTGAGTTTCATAAGTCGTAAATTTCCGTAAAGTCGTTTCCGAAACCGTAAATGCGCATATGTCCCTCGTATAGATGAGACATTTGAAACTTTAGTTTGCTATCGCGAACGAGTAAATGGGACACTAAGTCTATTTCGATGTTGTCTGAATGGTAGGATGTCAATATAAAATTAAATCCTTCGCTGCGATCGTTATTTAAAACGAATGTGAAATTCTTGTAGCGAAAAAACTCTTTATTTACGAGTAGCTCCTTGTATAAGAAGCGTTGAATTTGTTTTACCAGACATTCCGACTGACTGTCAACGAAGCCACAAGCGTGCAATTCTCTAACCATGTTATCAGTAAAAGATATTGAGAATATCGAAAGTTGTAACGCGGTGTTGAACGTCGATTTTATCGAGCTAAACGAAACAAAAAAACAAACCTGGTCTTATATTGATCATTCGAATTGCGTCACCGATGTATGTTTTTTAACTAGTAAAGAGAAAAGAACAAGATTTTCTAAAAACAGTAATGTTTTTTTAGCGTGGAAGTGTCGAGTACATCCTTGTTTAGATTATGTTGAAACGTCAGATCTGATCAAATTTCAAAACAAATATCCTAATCGTCATTACTCATACGTCAGTAAACGAAGAGATATGATTCATGGGTGTAAGAAATTATGGGAAGAATTAATTTACCATCATCTTTATTATTTCCACGACGCAAAAAGAAATCAAAAAGAAAACGTTTGTGTATTAGTTTTTCATTCCTGGGTTTTCAAAAAGTTAACGGAGAATGGAATTGATTGCTATTTTTATGATATAAATAAAATAAATATGTTGGATAACAGTATGCCCATATACGACAGGACATTCGAAATTGTGCAATGGTTGAGCGGACAATGTAAATTCGAGCAATCTTGGCGTTCCAACAACCAATAAAAAATGATTATAACCCTTTCGTCCGGTGTTGTTTTAGATTCAAATGAAAAAATTCGAAATTATTGCCAAAATGTGAGCACAAAAATTCATTTTTGCAAAGATTCTGTATGTTTTGTACTTACCAGTAAATATGAGGGAATGTTTTACGATATAGAAGGTGTGAAAGGTGGTTGTAAATTAAGTCAGACCCTCAATAAAAACAGCATTTTGGAAGAGCTCGGATCATTTATGTTCGAAAACCGCAAGATCATGGATTGCGAAAACAAAAGCCAGCATGGTAATTATTTCGTCGAAACAAATGACGAAAAATTTTGTCTCAATTGGGAAGATAAAAACGGCTTGTATTGTTGCAGCCAGACGTACGATAAAGACCAAGTAATGGAAGTTATAAAAGACGCAGAAGATCAACGAAAAGAAAACGACAAAACTCCACCAGAACCGGAGAGATAGAGACGATGGAAAATTATAGAGCTGTTCTTGAAAAATTAAATTTACCGACGGAACAATACCTACATTTTAGTAGGTTTTTTTATACACCTGATTTTTTATTTGACGGAATTTTTTTCATTTGTAAATTGATTGATTACTTGAATAAAGCTAATATGACCAATCAAAAGCATATTCTTTTCGAAATTTGTGAAATTCCTACCCCTTACGAAGCTGTAATGCGAATTTACAGGGAATATATTCGTATAGAGAGAAAAAGAAATATGTTGACTTTTGTGAAAAGTCTTTGCGATCGTTTCAAAGTATTTCATGTTGCTTTGACAGTGAAAAACATTGATTGTTTTTACACTCAGTACGAAATGGCTCGAGAAATGTTACTAGACATGTCAAAGGTACTTTACAATGAAGCGACATTCGAGAAATCTAGCATGATTTCTCTGGAGCTCAAATTACAAAACGCATTGTTACATCCTGTATTGACGAAATCTTTTTATTGACACAGAAAAGTATAAATAGCAAAGATCCTTTAGAAGTTTTTATCAGAAAGAAGGTTGCAAGCAAAATGGCGGATATGCAACAGACAGGTTCTAAACGCGGACTTGATGTCAGAGAGGAGATAGACGATAATCGCAACAATGCTCTTGAAGTGCGGTTAATCGATAAGCTGCAAGTGCCTGCATTGGTGCATCATCATTACAACGACATTATTCAGTACAAAACAAATCGCGTGTACGAGTTACAGCTTTGGAACGGTAATATACCGGAAACACTGCACACGTTGAATATTGCAAACGTACCAGAAAACACGCTCTTTGAAATTCAAGGCGTCTCATACATGAAATACATGAATAAACAGCATGAACTTATAGATTGCTTTTATAAAGTCGTAAAGCCAGTGTTCCAACTTTACGAAAAAAGTGTTTTGGATCGAAATCCTACGACTGATTTACAGTATTGTAGAAAACTAGCAAGTTTGGTGAATTCACCGGAAATTGATTTCCTAGATAATATCTCGATAACGGATCTTGTTCAGGGAGGTGTAGCAACCGAATTTGTCCTGCAACTGTACAAGGAAGATTGCTACAGTAATTGTTTCATCAAATATATTCCCGCGAGACGTCAGAAACCAGTTGCGATGGTGGAACAGTTGCCTATTCTAACTAAGATGACTATGAAACAACATCAAATCGAGAAACTGTATTCGAAGATGCGTGCATTGAGAGATCCGGCAATGAAGTTTTATTTCTACGCGCAAAGCCACGCTGACAGAGAGACCGATTCAAACATGATCAAAGTCGGCGATACGAAAATACCGAACGTCAACTTCAGTGTATGCATGTCGGCCGTCGAAATCGCCAATAGAGTAAAAGTGCCATTCGCAGAAGACGAAGATCGTACTCAGCTCAATGATTTGCAAAAGAAAAAATTCGCACAATTAATGGCGCAAGAACATCTCTACCAAACCCAGCTGACGGGTTCACTTGTGAAAAGAAAGTTGAAGCAGGCGGCACACGAAAGCGACAATATTGTTGATTAATTGTAAATTATATGCTTTTGATTATGCATAAATATGTATCGAAATAAATATTTCATTCCAGGAAAAAAATGCTTCTTGCTACGTTAAAGGTTACGCCCACCACGTTTGCAACGTCCGTTCTCAACGACCTTACAGGATGAGTATTCCCGTCTACGCTCATAACAGTTCTAATTTTGACACCAAGTTTTTTGTCAACAGCATAGACAGGACAATGTACAACACCAACAGCATCAGTATGTTGGGGGATAGTCCCGACACGATCAACTATCTGAAGGTAGATAACAGTCTTTACTACTTGGATAGTTTAAAGTTTTTTCAAAGCACGCTAGCCGATTTGACGGGCTTAACTACGCAGGAAGAACAAGTGAAAATATTTGCTTACGTTAAAAGCACGCTTCTATTGCACGATCATTTTAAAAATCATGTGACCGATAAAAAAATCCAACATCTCATCAAAAACAAAGGCGTTTTTCCTTATGAATATGTCGACCAAAGTGACGTGATGATCGAATGCTGTAGTTTACCCGAGAAAGAAAAATTCTTTAGCAAATTAACGCAGAAACACGTCACAGACGACGAGTATGAATTCGGTAACGTCGTTTGGAACAATTTCGCTTGCCGTAACCTCAAAGATTACAATGAACTATACAATCTTATCGACGTCATTCCGTTAGCCGTCATCCTCGAATCGAGGTTTGCTACAATGAAAGCCAACAACCAATTGAACCCGTTGTTTAACTTCACCAGCATGAGCGTCTACGACAAAGCTATTGTCGAATTTGCCAGCAGAACGAGTGTCCAACTCACACCATCCATGCACCATTTGAAAATAATGCAGAACAACATCCATGGTGGTTACAGTGGAACCAATACCCATTTTGGTATGGATACAGCTGTCTACTTTGGTGATGATGGTCCAGTGATGCAGGACGATACGCATGCCTTCTGAAATGCGACGCCAACAATTTATACGGCGGTTGCATGCTGAACAGTTTACCGGTCGGTGGGTTTTCCGATTACGTAAATGCGGATGACGAGACATTTTTCAAAGAAAACGTCACATATTACCAGTATTTGAAATTCGAAAAACCGAAAAACCTAGGTTACATGATCGAATGTTCGGCTCATTTACCGGATGAATACCACGACGGATCTGAATCGATGATGTCATGTTTGTTTACGAACAAATCCCGCCATCTCCAAGAGATGTCTCCTTATTTTTTCCTCAATAGAAAAGAGATGAAAAAAAATGCACGTTCTCTTCAAGATCACAAGAAATTCACGTTCACAAGGAAGATGCACAACAATTTACTCGACAAGAGCCAGATCTATATAAGTGATGTCACATTTTGCTACGCCCACGAAAACGGATGGCAATTGAAGGTGCTTGGCTATTACACCTACGCCCAAACACCTTTCATGAAAGGTTTTGTTGAAAAGTTTACGGCGTTGCGTCGTGAAGCGCAGTTGAAAAACGACAAGGTGAACGTGAATCTTTACAAATTTCAGATAAACAGTGCGTACGGTGGTGCCTTTACAATGCGTAAGACCGGACGCAGCGAAATTTCGTTTCTTCATGACGACGAAACCGAAAGCGAACGTGCCGAAGCGGTCGCCTATGAATACGACAATGAACCAAAAAAATTAAATTACGTGAAAAGAAACGATTTGGCCTACATTCGAGGTTTGATAGATCGTAAGGTAGCAGATTTTCGCAACACGTTTGCCGATCCCGATAACAACATAGACGAAAATATGATGAGAGATTTCGAACGCACGGAATTGAAAGACTTGAACTATCGATTGAACCAATTATTGAAACAAAAAGGTAGAAAGTTAGACTACAGTAGCAGCGATAGAAAAATCAAGGAACATCTTCTCGATCCCTACACGAAAACTATGCAATTGAGGAACGATTGCACGTTCGCAGCGATCGTTTCCAAAAACAGGAAAAAAGTAAAGTGTAAAAGCACACGGTTTATAGGCGGAATCATACTAGAACATGCTAAACTGAGCATACACAAAATGTGCAAGAAATTCTACGACTATTTCGATAGATTTTCATCGCCAACTTACGCGGAATCTTCATGCTACTTACTCATGACCGATACCGATAGTTTAGCGATACAAGTGCTGTTGACTGTAGAGAAAACGCGAGATAAAATTATACCGAGCAACGGTGAAGTAAGGAATCACGTGCTGAGATCTGTCGTCGGCGATCTGGACACGTCGTTCGATACTTCCAATTTAAAACCTTGGAAATTGGACGATCTGGTCGACGAATCTCGCAACAAACAGCTCGGTTACTATAGGTTCGAAAATGTCGATGATCCTATCGCTTTGATGATAGCGTGCAATCCGAAAGAGTATATGATCTACACGCGTTCCAAGAAGGAGAAGCGAACTGCTAAAGGTGTGAAAAAACAAGTGAAACTCGATCTCTCCGATTACTATTCGAAGATAAGGGACATAGACGACTCTAGTTTTTCCCTGCAAAACGAAGAAAAAGAACGCGTGGTGCAATACGGACTCAAGAAACAATTGGGGACGGTCAAATTGACGAGTATGAACAGAATTAAACTCAGTAACTTGAACGACAAACGGTTCTATATGAAAAACGGGAAAACCAGTTTAAGTTTCGGACATAAAGACTTGAAAGACGTTTATAAATTTCGCGAAGAAAATCCCGAAAATAACGAGCATAATATCAGAACACTGCTCTCTATTCGACTATATGACGACTTCAGATCAGTTAATAACCTTCTAGAATCGCATCGAGATTTTACTTTTAATTACGAACCAGTTTTAACAAAAAATATATCATCCTATGAAATAGCACCTGGAACTATTGAACGTGGAAACGCAGTTACGTTTTCACGTTTAAGTATGCGTCACCGTTCTATGGTTATTACGTTCCATGCGAACGTCTCTATTGTCATTACAGTAAGAAACAATATGAAAGACAAAGTTTTTCGAGTTTCTTTCCCATCATTTCGGCAAGGGATCACCGACGAAATATTAGGTTCCTTCTATCTGATTCTTCTTAACTCTGCAGGTTTTACGATAACATGTTTTTATTGTTACGGCGAATTCATTCACGAATATTGGCTAGAATTACATAGAAAATTAACAAGCACGTACCCTGACGTTAATTTTTATCAATTTTTTTGTAGTGACCGATACTTCCCCTACATATCCTACAACAAAAAGCAGCACGAGACCGCGTTTTCCAAACAAAGTTTTTAAAAATCCGAAATGTCTACGTTATTAAATTGTAAATTATTCTCCGACAGTTCAATATCCGTTGATCATTTTCCTGCTATCGTGCGATATGTTGCACTAAATCAAATTATAAACGCCGATTATAGTCATTTTGCTCCGATCACATGCTTTGCAAACGAAAAGACAGTACTCATTCTAACTACGGACTCGGATCACATTTTCGAAAAACTTTTCAATTTTCCATTTTACGATATTACGTACTATAATAAAGAACCCGAAACCACAGCGGCTGGTAAACCGATATCCGTTTATGAAATTGTAAATCGCGACAACATACGTGTAAAAATAATTGCTTTCTTAGATGACAAGTTGAGTTGCCTCGAATTGCACAACTTATTCATGGCTTACTCACCTCAATCCGTTATTCAATATTTATCCAAAGCCATTTACGTGGAAAAGGGACTAGTTACGTGCCAATCTGCCATTCGAATGCAATTTCAAACACATCATGCTATCGCCGTACACGACCCAAACATCCTATTACCCTGTGTTCAGGTAAAAAGCCGCGTCACACTTCGCGAAAAACTAGCCCTTCTGTATAAAACGAATCGAAACGAAATAGTTTTCGTGAAAACCTACAACGGTATCAAAGTTATGCAAGCCGATATTGTTAGTAAAGTGGTGCTGATCAAGAACAAAGCGGCGATATTCGAAGACTGCCACGATTACACCTTATATTACACTTCAAGTTTAGATAGGATATTCGACCATATTTTCGAATTATTTCGACGTATAATAACCTTAGATCGTGGTTTAATGGGGATGAGAGAGAGATGGCATTTCTATTGTCTTTGCGGATTCAAGAACAACGCAAGCAATTATTGATTTATTTAATTATTTATTTTAATTAGTTGGTAATACAAGAGTGACTATGAAATAACATCTTTGCGCTAGCAGCAGCATAATCGAAGTCGTTTTCATCCAAAATATCTGAAAAAGTGTATTCATGCTTCTTTTTGTACAACGAAACAAAATTCGGTAATTCGACACCTTTGTCAATTTTGATATCTAATCTTGCAATAAAAATAAGCAATATCAAGTTCAAGGTTTCGCAATTATGTTCTGTAAATATATGCATGTAGTATAAATATAACGGTATACGTAAAAAATTTTCTAGTTTTAAGTAATTTAAATGGTAAGAATCAACGTTTTTTTTATAATATTTTCGTAGTTTGAACAAATGATAACATATTTCTTTTTTATTCAACCATAACGGATAATATTTTCTTGCGTTATCAATAAAAACGTATTTTAAGTTATATCTAACTGTCGTTTTGTTCCCGTCTGTTGCAAACATTCTGTTTACTCTTGCCAGGTTATTGAAACCAATCAATTCTATCTCAGTACATGATAACAATTTTTGAATGTATGTGTATTCGTCAAAACTGAAGTTAGGGTAATAATGCTTTATAAATAAAAAATTTTCCCATGAAATTTTATTCATTGCAATGCAGGTTACCGTAGCAATCAACAGTCAATTCACGTGTGTGTTGGATTTTATTCTTTTTATACTGACTCTTCTAGCTATAATGATATTCGTTAAGTTCATGGTATTGCAATTAAATGCTATCTACTTTTTTTAGAACCTTAAATAGTAGAAAAAAATGAATGACATAATGGAAGGAATTCTGAAACGTCAACTCTTTAACGTCCGAAAATTCTGCATTCAAAACGAAATAAACGAAAATTTGCTTCAAAAATACGATTGGATGCTGTTCGATCACGACGCTGCATGCACGGAAGAAATTAATATTTTGATTATCAGAAAACGTAACCCGTTATCACTGCTTACGCTATTGAGAATATTTGATTGGCAAAGTAGCTGGTATTTTGTGCATTACGAAGAGGCAGGAGAGAGGTACACGCAAGTCTCTTTGCGAAAGAATCAAAGAAGACCTTACATAAATATTGCGTCGTTGGTAGATAGTGAATGGCAATACGGCGACAAGTACATGCAAATTAGCTATCTTTATAATAAAGACTCTTTTCCCCATAATATTGTTGCACCAATATGGCCTTACAATGACAAATTTTATTGCATTAAATCGCTAGCTGACGGTTGGAATGTACCGAAGCTCAAAGATCTCGCTTTAACATCTACAATACATGCTATACGTTTGCAGAGTGTAGTGCCAAACACATCACCGTCACTTATAAATACGCATCGCGCAATATGTAGAAAATTTTTGAAGAACAAACGGCAGAAAATCATCAACGACTTTATTTATGACGTGTCACTGCCGTTCAGTAATATATTTCGTTGGTACGATAACAATCTCCTTGTAGATTCTGCAGAAGAAGCGTACGAATGTGCTAATTGTTACCGATAAAATAATAGAAAAAACGGGGACATGTATTCCGTCTTTCCGAATAGACGCCCGGGTGACGTCCGAGGCTCGTTTATTACGCCGTCGTCTTTCTTGACCCTTTCCATTTCTTTTTTTTCATAAAAAACACGCCTCAAAACGATTTTAAA
>JANSTP010035680.1:0-14806 GCA_025330745.1 Cladonema radiatum
AATTAAATTTCGCAAACGAAAAATATCAAAGTAATTATTAAGACTTATTTAAGACAAGACAATTTTTTTTTTCTTCACAAATATAAATAAAAATATGATCACCTTGGTCGTCTAGTGGTAAGACTCGTGACTTGATCACGAACTTGGGTTTGATTCCCAACCAAGGTTTCTTTTCAGAATAAAAATGTAAAGTAGAAATTCTGACGATAGACTTTTATATATCAGATATGCAAACGATATAGCGGATAATACTGTATGCTACTTATTGTATTATTTTTGGCTTTACCTTTTGTTTTAATGGTCCGTTTGTTGTGTCTTTAAAGCTCAAAAATTCATTTGATGTGGTTCTATTGAGCTGTAATAAATATGTTACCACTGATGTCTAATAGTTCACTTCCTCTGATAGGGTTTTTATTGAATTTATCAAAAAATATTTTTTAAATGTTACCCCACTAATTTTTTTCGAAAAAGTCCAATATCTGGCCTTGTCAGTATAGTAAGCCATGAACGATACCAAGTATGGTAATTTCTCTAATAAAAATGTTTTCCAAAACCAAATGAATGTTTCTGATGGTGCTTGACTGGTAGTGCCTAAATTTTCTACCTTATTAATTTTTACAATTTTCACGATTTTTTCCCAAATCTGTGAAATTAAGTCAACTCAAAAATTTTAAAACATTAGAATCTCAGAAAAAAACCTTTTGAAAGTTTGAAAATCTGTAATTCTCCTGAATATGAGTGCAAAAGATAAAACGTTTCATATTTTTTGTTCTTCAGTCTTAAATCAGTCTTAATCGATAAAAAGTTGCAATAATTATTTGGTTTTAGAGATTTTGTAATCAAAAATACTGGATTATTTTAAAGGTACCTCAAATCACTCACATTTTTGCCTGAACAAGATGCTTGTTTTTTGGAGATAGGTGTTAAAACTTCCTAAAGTTAGATTCATTTTGATGATACTGAAAAAATATACAATTTTGATAGGGATATTTTACAGTTAGAACATGCTGCTTTTGACAGGCTAATCAAGACAGTCTAAATAGGCACATGGAAAATCTGATGGAAGTGACCGGCAGATTTGTCAATGCAAACTTTACATTCCTTCCAAAATTAGTCTTGCTAGTGCACTTACTTGTTTGAGGCTTAAGATTTATTCGACGAGAAAAAAATCTACAGTATTTATGAAACACACAAATGGACAGAAAAAAATCACAAAATTAGCAGGTGTCACTTAGTATCATACATCTACAATGCTGGGTATTGGATATCATTGCCAATGTCAAACTTCTACCAGGCTTGGAAAACAATATCATTTCAACAATCACTATTTCAGTAATTGAGTAACTTATGCTGGCATTTTTGAATATCAAATGAACTAGAGAAGATTAGAGTAGAGGCAGATTCCACCGCTATTAAACCCAGAACTACTAATGGTATGACAATGAAAGATTACACATTGTTATGACAACTCTTTTTGGGCATAACAGAAAATTTTTCATTTTTTGAAATTAACCTTAATTTGACTCCACTTTAAAAAGGATGGTTCTTTTGAGCCACAAAAGCACTTTCCATCCGGTTTTCATTCAAATTCCGAGGGCTTTCACATGTATAACAGGTTTCTGCAAATTCAAACAGAAAATTTTATTTTTTCCAGAACTGCGTGAAATAGTGATTTACCGCTGACTGAAAAACCTGCTGTCGAATTAAGTATGGCCGTGATCAACTAAAAGCATTTGCACCTAAAGTTGGACGGTAATAAAGATCTGAGCTAAGAAGCACGATTCACACATTTTTCCAGTTCGGCACAGGAATGTTAAGCACGCAAAATAGATCAAGTTGAAAATTTTATACTTTAGACATTCTTCACTCATTGCTTGATTCTAGTGCCTGCAAAGTCTCTATCTAATAAATCTACTTTAAAAACTTTTTTCTCTATGTTCGAAACATTCCTTTAGACAGGGATTTCAATTTATCGTCCAATAGACACCAATAATGTCACAAAACTCGTTGATTATATGATTTACAGCTTGCTACGTTCTCTTTACGTTATTCAACACGCTATAAGCATCATGAAAAGGTGAGTTGGGACACAACTATATCTAAAAATGTTCTTAAATAAAATTACAACACTTTACCTCACATATAAAAGAAACACAGTGAATTTCAAGAAGAGGAAATTTTTCCCTAAAAGCGACGTAATTAGCTGATAATTTTAGCAAACACGCGAATTTAGGCGTTTTGTGGCAATTTTGGCACGCCTACGCATTTCTCGCAAAATAAGTTTTTGAGTTTATTTGGTAAAAGTCGTATGTAGAACGATGCATCCACCATGGCTTTGATATAAAAATTTTATTCCAAAATTTTATTTTGAGTTCGTCATTAGGAACAAATTTCTGAGATGAAATCGAAAGATGATGTGGCATTAGCAACGTAAGCTACAAATGAAACGTATATCGCCACCCTGTTACAGACCTGCGTACTGAGTACATTTACCTCCTGACCTGTTAAAACCAAGAGAGGGACGACGCTCTAGAAAGTGCCGTCAAAGTATAGTAAGCTAGTTTCTGTTGTTTGTTGAATTACTTCTCACTTAAAATGTGATAAAATTTCAAAATATTTTTAAACAGTTTGTCAGCAGGTATTAAAACAACTAAAACATACGTCTCGTGTATATATAATTGTTTTACTCTTACCTATGCTCTCCCTACGCATAACAAATACCAATATCAAAAACAATTGGTGATTCTGGCTTTGATGGTAGCGAATTGGATTATAACATTATATATCGGATTGATTGCATTGACATATGTTGTGAAATAATTACTTAAAGAACTTAATGATCTTTTAATATGTTTAAGACTTTTAACTCATTATTTTGGCATTTCTAGCGTCATTGCTCCGCAAACTAGCGCCACTGCTCTGAGTTTGTGCCATTTTTTTCTCTGAAAGCAATGATGTATATATGAATAATAATAATAATATTAATAATAATAATAATAATAATAATAGTAAGAATAATAATAACATTTATTTTCTAGACAGTACGTACAACGTCTATAAATAAAGACGAATTATCACAAATGCTACTACGTTACAATCATTGATAATAACCTAAATAACTTATATAAATTGACGTGTAATTTGACAAGTAAAAATCACAGTACATATTCAAGAAGGAGACTTATTCAGTACCACAAGGATAAAACAAAGGAATAAGCCACCTAAACACAAACAGTAATGCTGAACAGTTTAGTACAATTGCTTTTAACAAAGCAAGTATTATAACATTAAAAAATCAAACACATTAAACCTAGGGGAACTTGCTACGGCATAGTTTTACGGAATGAGATCAAAAGTTGTTCAAAATACGGGATGAGATTAACCAATATAATAGAGAGCCAATAAGGAAGAAAGACAGCATTGTTTTGAAAAACTATTAGAGACTTATGTATAAGAGACCACGAGAGAGATGATTTATCGACGAAGGAGAACGGTAAAAAGTCAGATGAAGAGTGGAATTGGGCGATGTGCGAACAAAGAAATAAATAAATGAATAAATAATTAATTAATTAAAAAAAAGATCGAGGAATCATAGAAGTGCCTCATAAAGATCAGCAAAATATACTTTCAAGCTATTTTTCAGAGAGCATTTAATTTTAGCTATTCTTAGCGTGTAGGTACATCATGTTAAGCTGTAATGTTTTCTTTACGCTGTAACTTTAATGTATTGACATAACACGTAAGAAAAAGTAACTAGAGGCTGCATTGCAGGTGAACTCTCACAAAAAATTTCCTTCTATTCAGGATGGGCTATTTTTGCCAGTGAAAATATGGGAGGAGACACAAAATGCCCCCTTCCCCCCACTGTAAATCAGGAACCATAGTAGTATTGGAAATAAAACTTAGCGCACTAATACTTCAACTCTTTCGGCACACTTCTGCAAAATTTGGGTTTTGACGACGTCATCAAAAAGTGATGGCGTCATCAATTTGACTCAATGTTGCATAAATTTTAGAAAAACCTGTTTTTCTAGTACTTTTGAGATTATAAGTAACTTGCACAAAATAAATGGTATTTTTTTGATTATATACCTCTAATTAGCTAGTTTTTATTAGTAACTACAATTCATAAAGGTTTTCTCCAATAAAAATGAGAAAAAATGGACATTATGTTCAAAATTAGCCACAAATATGTTACCAAAGCCAAAAAAACCTTGTTGCTATGGCAACAGAGAGTCAGAATTGGGCATGATTGCACGGCTGCTTCAGATTAGGAAAATCGTGTCCTAAACTCGGAAGGAAGCAAAGTTTTTTCGAAAAATTGGTTATCTTCAAATATCTCAGGATATACAAAATAATTTTATAAGTTGTAAAAAGTGCCTTAAAGAACAACCTTTCTTTAACTTAAGTAAAAAAACCATTTGTTCATAGCTTTTTTAATTTTCTTCAGTTTTTATTAAAATTTGCTTCGTAAACGAAAAATTGACTTCTTTCAAGAGCGACGCGCACAGGCATTGATCGTCGAAACGGTGCGAATTTCTTCTTACTTATTTCTTTCTCTTTGCTTTTAAATGCTTCAAAGGTTATCGATTTCTTGATTCTCATTTAGCACTTATTTATTGCTAAGGTTTGGTCCCTTGTAATCTATACAGCATTGTCGAATATTGGTTTTACATTTGTGTTCAAATAAGAGTTCAATTTTTTTCAGTCCATACTTTTTTGACGTCTATTTTTGAAAATATTTTTAAACACCCCTGGAACTACTTCAGATTTAATTTTAAACATTAGGCACAGAATATTGAAAATGTTTATTTTATATAAACGAGAACTTTGACTTCATCAAAAGGAGGTTTTAAAAGTGTATAACCATCATTGAAATTCCTCTAATCATTTTCTTCCAAATAAACCACGCTTTTCTCAGCCATTTCAAAAAAGATTTTGCGAGGACCAATACAAAAAAACGCGGACGGAGCTTCTCCTTCACAAGAAATTCACGTTTTCTTTGTTTATTGTGCGTAATTGGTTGCACGAATAACTAGGAAAAAATAAATAAAAGAAGGACAAGCGGCAGCGCCGTAAACCAGATTATACTGCTTTCGATTTTTGGTTCGGTAAAGAATTTTTTTTTTTTTTTTAATTTATTTTTTTTATTCAGTACAATAATCTTTTTAAAATGGTGAAGAACACTTTTTCAACTTAGTGGAAGGATCGTCTTTAAAAAGTTATTTCGATGATAAATAAAGGCTAGAAACTTGTCAAAATAGTTTTCTTAAAGAGTTTTTCTTCCAAAAAAACTACTACACTTATAAATAATAAATATTAGACTTTAAAATTGATTAATTTCTCTTGAAAACTTTGCTCTAATGTTTCAGAAAAAAAAAATTATGGAGTCTGAGCACTTTTCTTCACAGCTTAATCTCTGAAAAGAGAATTTGTTCTGCTTTTCAATGCAGTTTACAGTTTTGAAAATTGTTTGGCTAGCAGATCAAAATATATTTAGATTTTTCTAGGCTCTGGTAACATTTTTCTAGAAAATGATGTCAGGAGTTGCTGCCTGAAACAGCAATGATTGAACACATAACAAAACTGACAATCTAACAGTACTTCTGTTTATTAAGTTTATAAGTTTAAATAAGTTGCTGTTAATTATGAAATTATAAATCATGTCAACCATGGAGGTTGTGTCAAAATTTTTTACCCCAAGGATCATTATATCCTAGCCAACATAATGTTAGTTAAACTAATAAGTTGAGTAGTATATAGACAGGACCAAATTAATAAAAGTAAGCATTTGATGCCAAATCTTATCAATCGATAAAAACGTTTTGCAACAATCAACATGAAAAAATTTGAGATATTTTTCTGCGCTTCAACAGGCTTCAAAGTTCTGAAGTGTTGCAGCCAACTTATTTTGCACAGTCAATGAAAAAAAAAACATGTACAATAGATAAAATTTTAACAAAACTAAGTCAAAAAATACAATTTTTCGTACAAAATTTAACAAATGCGCCACTTTTCAGGGCTACGTCATGTTAACCCTATTTTGCATACCCCCTCAAATCGAAAAATTGATTACTTGGGAACTACAAAAGCAATTGACTTGAAATTTTGGCCCAGTGAACAATATTTAGTTGTACAACTTTTTAAAAAAAATTTAGACCCAACCACCTTCTCCTCTCTGACCACGCTTTCTTTTTTGAAAGTGGATGTAACATTTTTTATCCAATATCACATCCTTTCTGCTGTAACTTGACTTATACGAAACATTTCATGATCAAACTTCACCCTTGAGTAGACGACAACATATCAAATATATGTCGGCGACACACCGACGTCAAATTCTGCTAAAACTCATTCATTTTGTCAGATGTCTTCATTTTCCGAAAAATAGCGATTTCGAAATTTTTGATCTCGTCATCCCCATGTCACGTGACTAGCAAATAAAAACATGTTTCTTGAGTAGATTTTATTAGTTGCTGCTAGTATACAAAGTTTCATCCAAAAGAACAAAGTAGTTCTCAAGATACAGCCCTGAGTTGAAAAAGCCAATTTTTTCGCTTTTTTGGCGCACTTTAGAAGGCCCTTTTAGGTCGAAATACTTATAAATTCTTTATGGAGTATAATTTAAAATAAGTTTAGATTGATTTCCATTAGTATTCGTTTTCTGCTAAACTTTTACTGGAAAATAGCAAAGAAAATGAAAAACAGTGAAAATAGCCTCTTTTTGACGCTTTTGATGACGTCATCACCTAGTCACGTAACTTGAGGAGTCAGTTTTATTATTTTTGTGTTTGTTATTTTTATATTTGTTTCATATTCGTGGTAAGTTTTATCCATTTTGGTTAAGAATTGGCGATTTAAACCTGGGGGGAGGGGTAAATATGATTTGTTTATAGTTGTTGACATAAGCTATATGAAAAAGTTTAGCATCGTCTTAAGCCAATTTTTCTTGATAAAAGCACATTTTTGTTTCGAAACACAAAGAGATCAAACACAAATTCCCAGATGTGAAAAGTTCGGCTGGGTATGAGGCTATTCAGTCGTAAATACCAGCCAATTTTATTAAATTGTCATCATTTGGACGTGTTTTACTTGTGCAAATTAGATTGCGTTGTCAACTCCTTTTTACTGCTTAGAAAAATTATAATTGGTTAACAAATTATTGGGGGGGGATGGCCCCCCTGGCTCCCCTGGTGTCGTGGCCCCTGTAACGTACATAAAAAAGCCCATGTTAAATAGGGTTAAGAGCTGCTTCCTTTTTGATGAATAATTTTTGCAGTTGAAGAATTATTAAATAACTGCACATTACTTATCCTTCGAAATTTAACGAATGTAGCACTATTAAGTTAGGCGTCATTTCCAAGACCAACCTTTCAGGGGCTTTCCTCAAAGCAAAAATCATGTTAGTGAAACAAAAGTAAACAGAATATTCCAAATCTTTTTCTTGCTTGATCATCTTCCCAAGTTCATAAAACAAAGAAAAATATGAATCAAAACAAGCATAAATAAAGCTTATAGCTCTAAGTCTAAACCTTCAAAAATGCTGTGTAAAAACTTGAGATAATGATCTGCCACTTGCTACGAGGCGAGCAAAACTTTAAAATTTTTAGTTTAAAATTCCATGACCCAAGTTAGTTAGTTAGTTAGTTGTATTTCGTCACCAAAAAGAAATATTAAAAATTACAATTTTTATAAAAATACAGTAAAAAAATGACAATAAAATATATAAAAGTATATAAAAATAAAAATTTATAAATATATAAAAATATATAAATATATAAACGTCAAAAGCTGCTTATCAGGTTCTAAATGTCCCGAAATAGAGGCGCAGGGGCGTTCACATATTTCGTAAGACTGAAAAATATTTTACCGGGTTCCGAACTTTAGGATTGGCTTATAAAGAAAAAAAAGAAAAGAACAAATCTGCGGCTGCAAACTCTCACTTTTCGTGAGAGAATAAATACTGTAAAAAAACTCAAGTTGAAAACTCAATACTTTATTCTCCTAGTCAATATTTATAACATAAATGATACGCCAATAATTGGTCTCAATTATCTCATGGCGATTGGTTTAATTACAAATCTGAAAATCAGTTGCAAATTGCTCACCCCCTATGAAAAAACAGTGAGATTTACACAAATGAGTAAGCTCTTTAAGACATTTTCACAATGTATAATCACGCAGATTTCATATTAAGCCGCATTTCAAAGAAGCATATTGGATGTCAAATTTTCTGTTTAATTTAAACTTATGAAGTATTGCAACGATTAGATAAGCAAATATTATTTATTAGTGAGTTGATTATGCCATAAGAATTATGTTGGTATGAAGGATCTGGGTAATACTGGATATCACAGTTTTTATTCATTAGAAGTTTTTGGAAAAGTACAGCACACTAGTTTCTAACTCAAATCTTTATATAAATTTGTTGGTTTGTGAATCATGCCATTTTTTGCCATACATTGACTGATACCGTAGGTATTAAAAATAAAGTGTTAAATATATAAAAAAATATTGGTAATGACAAAAAAATCCTTCTTTTAAAAAACTTGAGAATGGCAAAGATGGCACTATATAAAATTTTATTTTCTAATTGAAGATCAAAGCTTTTCTAATGGCTTATTTACCAAAAGGTTTAGGGCTCGTAGGGTTATGCTAGTTATGATATTAACTTCATATGGTTAGGTTTACCGCTTTAATGGTCTGTGTATCTAATTGAGCACTGAGTTTATCAAATTGCCATTTCATGTTCTATGCCTGATCTTTTCAATGATATACTTTGCTATTATTTTAATATTATAATCTGCTGTTCATCACAATAAAGTTTGATCCTATCTAAACTATTTTCTATGATTTAATTTTCTAACAAGAATATTTTAATCAAATATCATGGTTACTTTATTCGAGAAATGATTGGCCATTATAAATCTATAAGTTGTAAGTTATTTTTAAAAATCTGACCGTTACACCATATAGATAAAAGTAAAAATGGCAATTGCATGAAAGGAAGCTTTTAAATAAACTTAATGGTATGTAAAAAAATTTATTTTAATTATCGAAATGTATTGTTATTAATAAGGAATGGTGGAATGGTGGAATGGTGTTTCTTGTGCTTATTAACTGAATATATTACTTTTGAATTGACAAAAATAATAACAATAGCTGTTCTTAAGATTAGAATGTAGAATTGACATTCTGTTATATTTTTATCTTTGGTTGATATTTGCTGCAATGTTGAACTCTAAGTCACAAATCTGCTACTTCGTTATGACTACTCATTCACTCGAAATGTAAGGACATCTATATAATTTCAAGACAGCTTTTTTGTATTAAATGATTAAGATATTTTCACGAGATTTACAGATACAGGCTTTGAATTAAGCTTTTGTTCATTGATATTCTTTCTAAAACTTCAAGCTAAATTAAAGTATATATTGCAACTACGCCAGCTAGGTAAGAGAATGCTTTGTTTCTTAAACTTGATATACTGAGTAAGCAAGCCGTTTTCATGAATTTTCCAATGTTTATATATAATTTAAAGTAGCATGAACCTCGTTTGTAACCATAGCTTGCTTAAAACTCAGCTACTGAAATTTTGTATGACTTTCATAAAAGTAGTAACGAAGACTTCAAAGTATACAGCTACTTTTGGTACCATTAGCAAGAACCGATTGCTCTTAACTCAGGGCAAGTTTCAATTATTTTGGATAGTTGTTAGTACGTTAATTGGGGGAGGGATCTAATTGTGCCACTTCAAATTTCCAATTCTTGTCAGCCAAAAGATTTTTATAAAACGTTTTTACATTTTTGTTATTCTTATCTTCTTTTTAATGGCTGTTTTCCAAAATCCTTTCTGTCTTCAAATATGGTAATTAATTTCTCTAAAAGCTTTCTATAGAACCTGGTCGGAGTTTCAAAGTTTTGAAAAACTACTTCATAGGTACTTTAAGCGTTTGGCAATGAAATAAAACTACCCTTTGATAAAGGAAAAAAAAGATTACCCAGCTAGAATTTGTGCTCATCAAGTTTTCGCGCAATTATTGCTTTCGTCTATTCGGGCGTATTTCATGAAAGCGTCATTTCATGAATTGTCGGCCCTTGCCAAATATTTATTGAATAGGTAGTTAATCAAAAAGGAAACATGTATGTTAGCATGGCCATGATTTTAGCTATTTCAGACAGGGGTTTTAGAAAGTAAGGTCAATAGAATTAAATAAAACGTACGTTCCACCATATCTAAGTAACATACAGAAAGGGTCATATAGAAATATATGGTAGGGTTAAGAAACTTAGGTGTTTAGGTATACTCTAGAAATGTTTCTATTAGCTATGTGTGGATTTTGATTGGTAAAAATTGTGACCCTCCTCTAAAAAAATAAATATATAAATAAATAAATAAATAAATAAATAAAATAAAAATCGGACCAAAAACAGGAATATTGTTCCTAAATATCCTTAGGAATTTTGTAATCTTGACAACCTTGGGTCTGAAGTTTTCTCAGTGTCTTTTGTTAATTGGGAGAGTTAATTCAAAACTGTTTGGTTGAGTGCTGAACATTTTTATTCCAACTTGTAGTAAAAGTACAGTTCTACTCAGCATAACACACTTGAAAATGATGACATTTGCCATAATATAACAATTCTTGAGGCAATGAAAACAAAACCTCAAAATGATTTTTCCGAATTGTCAACAAAAAATTTTAAGAAACTTATTTCAAAATTAACAGTCGTTTTTATTTGGTTTCAAAGTTCTTGATACCATAATGTTAGAAAATACGCTAAATTGACTTTTAAAATATTTATAAAATATATTTTGAATATTTTAGTTTTTTGGCATCCTGTGAATTTTTCCTTGATTCAGATCTTCTCTATATTATATACGTAGGATTGCCAACATTTTACAATAAAGTTCGATGAAGTTGGAAGATTGACTGTAGTTACCAATTAAACTTCCAAAACGGTTTTCGTTTCGGTAAAATCTTTGAAAATTTCAGAGCAACTTCAAAATTTGAAGATCATTTATTTGATGTATGTCATAACATCTTAGACAAAGACCAAAATTTTCTAGCAAATAACATAGAAGCTCTACAGCCGACATTTAAATTCATATTAATTCTTGTTACTGTTAAATGAAAATAAATGAGAGAACTGTGATGAAAGTAAATCCTTTACAGTGAGTAAAGCAAAACACCTCGTGATCCTCATGAATGGTTTTCATAGAGTGTTTCCATGGCGTCATCTTTATTTCCTTTAAAATAATAATAAAAAGAAGAAATAAGATTGGTTTTCATTTTCATTTTATAACGCAGGTTGTTTTAAATAATTCAAAAACTCTTTTGTTCGACAACACACACCTATATTTATACTAACATTTCATCACGTGAGCGTTTGTAAAATATTCATTCATAAAGGAGCTTGTGAGTTAGTTTTGAAAAAGCATGGATGAAGTATTTCGTCAAAAGCAAATTGAATCATATTAAAAAAATTGGTGTGTTATTATTGAAATAGAGACAGGTATTAATAAACATTATTTTATTTGAAGAACTTTCTGGTTTGAGGGACAAACCTTCTGGCTTGAATATTGTTGTCATGTTTAGTTGTTAAATGTAAGACACAATCAGTCTAAATAAATAACGATTTTTAGATGCATGGTTTTGTGCCATACATATCAACGATTTTTATTCTGAATTTTCCTTGTGAATTTTGGAAATTTCTAACCTGAGTATGCTTATTTTAAAAACAAAATTTGCCATGTTTAATAACGAATCTATAAATTTCTCTAATTTCTATGATTTTTTTCTCCAATTATTGAAGAAATTTAGTATTTTGAATTTGCTTGACATGTTTCACTTGCAATTTGACCAGGTTACTCCAAATCGAGTATTTTGAGTACTTAGGTCAAATTGAAATTTGAAATTTAGATTTAAGAGTAAAGTCAAGTTCAGAATTTCAATTTCTGTGCCGTGAGACAAAATTAAAAAGATTTAGCTAGAAAGACTTATGGGTATAAAGCAAACTATTGTAGCTTACCGAGTGTAACTCTACAAAAATGTGTTTCGAAATGTGTGCCACCCCTTTCCAGATTTGAGTGGAAATTATTGTCTTAGTCCACACTGACGTGTCTTATAATAGATGATGAGGCCTATCTAAGAAAATATTTTCAAAATTAATTATTATGAACTAGCTTCCTAATCTTATCATATCACGTTGTTTACTTTCTAAAAGCCAAAAATGATTAGGCCCCATAAGTTAAGACATAATATTTTGAAAATATAACAATTTATTGGAAGATTTGCTCCAATGAGTCATGTAGTGTAAGAAGAAAAAGCTTGTTTCCAAAATGAATTAGGCTTTTGTATTACTTTCTTTCTCTCTATTGTGTTTCAGAGATGTTTCCTTTTCTTCTAAAAGGCCTGTCTAAGAAATTTTAATTATAATAATGTTGAAAATAATTTTCTTTATGCTTTTATTTTTCCCATATGTTCAAATAAGTAAGTATAGTAAATGTAAGTATCTGAACTTGATATACAGATTGCAAAATGTAAATATAAGGTAAAAAAATAGAAACAGAGAAGGATATGTACAAAGTTTTAGTGCTCTTAACGCAAGACAGATAAGGACACCTGAAAACATTAACATTGTCTTACAATCAGACACTTTGTGAGAGAAAGACAATTCATTTGACAACATAATAAATGAAACAGATTTTTCCTTCAATGAATGATTGTTTCTAATAATGACACACATGTTATCAATAAAATAGTTATATTAAAATATCGATACTTTCTATTTGGTAAGGAGGTGTTTCCAAAAACTTAAATTTAATCACAACTTCATAATTCATACAGAGAAATTGTTGGAATTTCAACTAATCTATCCCCGCCTCTTATATTGCAACAACACAAAAGAAACATCAATGATCCTTTAAGAAAGACTTTCACTCGTTTATGATTTGGAAGAAGTATATACTTTTATAGATCAAAGAACAGTTTCAACCTTTTTGTAGCAATAATAACCAGAAAAAGAGACAGGTCTGTAGTAACCATTTAATAGAAGAAGTAGGAGAGAGTGCTCAAAACGGGCCATAAAACTCATAAATCATAGGTTATCAATGTGGTCAAACAACAAAAATGAATCTGGAGTTTGTTACACTGGAAGTTCTTAAACTATCTGATTTCTATTAAAGATATTCGACCCAGCAGTCCTTTTATTATTCTAGAATCTTTTTAAGATATACCTTTCTAAAAGACATTCCGTCTTTATTGAAGTCCCCTTTTAATAATATATTGAAAATCAAATAAAGCTTGATAAGTCTCTTGCCAGAACCAGATCGCTTAAACTAAGAATTGTTGTGCCCTCTTGTCGTGACGTCATTCCTAGCGTCATATGCGGTGACAAATGATGCAAAATCTACCCAAAACGGAAGTACTTTCAAGGTTGTTAATATGAGCTACCAGTAATGTTAGCCCGTTTGAATTGTTTTTATTTTATGTTTTTGTTTTGATAGTTGCTACAGTACTTCTGGCAAAGAGGATGACCCTTCTTATGTAAAATATTGATGAATAAATGAATAAAAAATCAATAAGTTTCAGTAAATTGTTATTATGCAAAAAGATCCTTTTAAAATCAAATATTTGCAGTTTTACGAACTTTGCAGAAATTCGCATTTTCAGATGTTTATTCCATGTTTATTACAGTTCATTTATCTTCTTCAAGTCGTTATTTCATATTTCTTCTTCAGATATCTATATTAGAATGGGCCGTGAAACATATACAGAATCTGTAGCTTCATCAGAGCATCCTCCATCTTATGAAGGTATAGAACACTTTCTTCTTTTCATTTTAAAAATTACTGATTTTAATTTTGTTCTGAAAAGACTCCTAAATAATCACTTATTTTTAGAAACGCAGTGGCGAATGAAAAGACGGTCTTCAGATCGAGTTCCATTAGCACCAAATGGAACACATAAATCACCTGATAGACCAAGCATATCAAGTAAAGCAAGGAGCATCAATAGCCAAACAAGCACTGCATCAGAACCTTTGAAAATCAATGGCTTGAGTTTTGCATTCACTTCAAATTCCTTGTCAAATCCTTATACAAACGGATCTACAAACAATGGTAATAACAATAAAAGACATGTTTCTTTTTATGTTAGTGAAGCCTTTCAAAATATTATAAAGGTCTCATTGTGAGAAGACTTCTGACTCACTAACCCGATGAGCTCCTACTCAGTGAGTTTCCAGAGCATCTTAGACCTTATTTTCTGACTTCCCGGTGACCTTTTTGTTTAGCCAAGTTAAATAATTTTATAATTGGTTTCCCAGTGAAATTTCAAAATATAAGTAAAATAAGTCAACTAAATAGACAATAAGTACAGGGTGTGCAAGAAAAAAAGGTGACATTCTTTCAAGTTGCATGAAAAGCGCAGACTTTTATATTTGCTTTAGTTTTTGTGCCAAATAAAAGTATGCGAGATTTCTAAGGATTTCCTGGCACATAAACAAAAAACCACTGAAACACAAAAAACGACAAAAACGTCTCACAATACAGGTATATTTCAATAAAAAAGTTGTTACATAATCGAATAGATATCTCTTCTTTTTTAGATGATGACTTATCATCAGTAATATATCCAACCGGTGAAGAAAAGTATATACCACCTCCCACTTCACAAAAAATAAACCTGGAAAAGATCGACGAAGGGCGTGGTGCTTGGGGGCGTAAAGCTGAATTTATCCTTGCTTCCATTGGTCTTGCAGTTGGGTTGGGAAACGTATGGAGATTTCCATATTTATGCCAGAA
>JANSTP010035902.1:0-14800 GCA_025330745.1 Cladonema radiatum
AATATCATTATATGACAGAGATCAACCTATGACGTCACAAAAAATACTTGATTATATAGTTTCATTTTTAAAACTAATTATTATATGATTAATATATGTTATCAGTCACATGTAATTCATTCATAAAATGTTGAATACGTAACCTTAGAATTTTAGCCGTTTACAAAAAGAGGGCTTTTTTCAAAGGAAAAATTTCTGAAGAAAAGCAACTCTATCTCTAAAATGAAAGCGTCCAAGTGCTTGGTTTTGGTTTCATTGGAAAGAATTTTCAATTTCCTTCAATGGAGGTCTGAAGTGGGCTCTTCCGGTGCTTTACTATGTCTGACGACAGCCTAGGCTCCTTGCCTCCCTCTTTCCTGGAAAATTCCAGGATTGGGATTCTAAGGTTTAATAAAAGTCAACACAACATGTGATTAAAACATAGGTTTTAAATAGCTATTAAAAATTGTATCTGAAAAATATAATCTAAGTTGTCAGCATTTGAAGTTCGAATAAGTTTGCCTTGGCAATTACTTTGGTGTTTGCCAATTGCTGAATTTGGATAACTTCAGTCTTTCCCGAGATTGGTATTTGATCACATCAGTACACCATGGCATACACCTTTATGATGTGCAATTTACCACATGCCTTTTTTCTTTGTTTTGTAAATATGACAGACCATAATATGACATCACTGGCACATTGTCATAATACACCTGACCATAAACCACTATATTTTTTGGAATGGAATGAGAGATATGATTGTAATATTTACTGGAATGATTGTAATATTTTATGTTTGTTTACAACATAGATGGCGGAAGTTTTTTGCCTGGAGTTTTGCTTTGGATTTGTGATTTAAAGAACCAATCATTATCTGGTTGGTTGTTGTAGTTGACTGGTTATAGTTGGAACGTTGCTTTTTTCTTTTTTCCTGATTTCATTCTTGTCAATTTTCTATTCAGACAGTGATCATGTATTGATTTATTCTAAATAAATCTGACTTTTTTTCATGATAATGTGGAATTTGAATTAAAAAGACAGATTTGCTTCACTGGGTTGATTTTCGATGTAGCCAAATATAAATTAAGAAAAAGACCGAAGAACATTTTCTACAAAGGAAATGGTTTTATCTTCTTTGCTTCTGCTTCAAATTATTTTTTTTTGTGTAAGGTAGTTTATTTCCATCCTCTGTGTGATTCAGAAATCTTCTTCAAAATGTAAATCAATAACTTGAGCATACAACACACAATCATTGACTGAATGTATGAGTAGATGTAGAGCAAAAGAGATCTGTAATGAAATGAGTTTCAATAAAAACTCAAAAGAATGTCGTCTATGCAATACTGATGGGTCATCATATTTGGAAATTGATTATGCATGGATGGTCATGAAAATGATCAACAAGAATGATCAAAAGATGAAACAGGCTCTAGAAACTTTGAAAAGTATTTTGAAAACTTCGGTCGAAGATTCAAAAGTAGAGGTTACTGATAGAGAAAAAATGCAGATAACAACAGAAAATTCCTCCTATGAACAAACAACCAAACTGTCTCTAGATTTAAGAATTTCTAGACCACTTTTACACCTGTTAGAAGTTCTATGGCAAGGATAATTTTTAATGGTGCGCATGATAGTTCGGTAATTATTGAAAATGCAATAATTTTTGAAACTTTACCGTCTGTTCTTGGGTACAACCTTATTCACTAGGCAAGTGTATGACTGTATTTACAGCAGGTAGAAAATCACGAAGTAGCAAACCACAGTACAACAAATTTTTTTCACAAATTATAAAGAAGGTTTTCTTTAACACTAAACTGCCTGACTATGGTTGAGATCATTTTTTAATATAAAAGAATAACTTGTATCATGTTTGTGCAATAATTGACATGATAAACAAAGAGGAAAGTATTTTTGCCAACTCAACACTAATGTACAACAAAGTCCTTGATAATGGTACTTATGGCTTACAACCAGATAATATATAGAATTAGGAGCTGATATGCAAGCCATTAGTCCTGATTGATATGTTTAAAGTGGGTTTTTCAATGGTTCAATTAGAGAGTTGAACATATTGAATAATGTGTTGACAGAAAAAGAAATATCAAATTTATTTTACTTAAAGGAGATTGGGAAAGTACCTGCAGTTAAATGGGAACAATTTCTTGACACTGTTCATAGAGAGAAAATTTAAGAATTGAACGTACAATAGCTTAAATTATTAAATGAGTAATTTTGGATTTCAAATGGACTGCTTAAGAGAAAGAATGGTAATGCTTAAAAAATGTTTATGTCTATTGTTTTTTTTAGAAATTTAGCAAGGCTCAAATATCTTGAGAATCTGTTGGAGCAGTTTATTATAATCATTACTGTTTCAGCAATTGAAACCAATTTTTAATTTACCATTTCTGCACATTGTTCTCTTATGTTGATGTTGATTGCATTTGACGTTTATGATATTTTTCGGGGGGAGAGATGTTTCCAAAGGGCTTTAGTAATAACAATTTTTCAAAAAAGGATTCAGTTTTCGCCAAGTTGTGCTACTTAATTTTCAGGTTCCATACAGACTTTAATTTTTATGATATGAGACCCCTGTTTGTGGCCACCTCTTTGCAGCCATTACCTGTCTTAAGTGACCAATAACGTTTTCCACTAGCTGCAGTTTTCAATAGAATTGATCATGTGTATAGAGACCAATTGCCTACAGATAGCCTCAAAAAACCTCTGGAAATATTCCTGACGTGTTGTTCCTCACATATTATCATTATCTTATTTTGCTTCATTTCAAGAGTATTATTTAATAATTTATAAATACTTACCGCAAAATTTAATAATTTATCTGTCATGGTTTTGTTGTATTGAGTTTCATATTTGCTGGTTAGATATGATTAAACTGTCTTCCAAAAATAATTTTTCCTATCATGTGCTTTTTTAATTATTTGCTTGAATTTTCTATTTACAATTTGTTTTTCCTTTAATTGAAACAAGATATAAATAAACTGTTTCACATGGTTTCTTCGGAAATTCTTTGTATCTCTTAAAAAAAATGCCATTACTTTTAGGGGAAGTTATAAGTTGTAGAGAAAAGCTTTATGTATCATTTTCAAAAGAAAGAAATATCCAATAAGGCCAAAAGAGTATGGAGGCAACTTTTTAAGGTTTTATTTTTAAATAGGCCTTCCATTAATGCATAGAGAATTGATTTGTTGATAATGATTGTCTCTCAAGGAAGTGTATTTTCCTCATAAAAAGTTTACCATAGAAACTTGCTGGAAATATAGCAGTCAATATTGAACACTAAAATATTTGAATTAGAAAGCATGAAGGAAGAAACTCTGAACCCTATTCATTATGGGCTTCTTTACCTTAAAGACTTTGGGATGGGGGTTAAGTCTAAAAGTTGTCTCTAATCTTAAGATTTGTGGTACCATACAAATAAGATCAAACTTATCCATTTTCTTTTTATCTTAATAATTTTGGAGTTCAAAATTTAAGTTTTGAAGCAATTCACGTGATCATGAAGTTAGGGTGATTGTGATCAAAATTTTATATATTTTTATTAAAATTAGTACAGGGCTCTTACGAGCTTCATTAAAACCACTCAAAAAACAGATTATATGCGTTCCAAGATCCGCAATTGATTGTTGTTGATATCATCTTCACAACCTGAGATATGAACAATAGCTCTGCGCCTATAATATGGAAGCTCTTACAGAACTGATATATATCGAAACAAGAAAATTTGTTAAAAAAATTCATTATTTTTTTGCAAGATTAAAAATTTTTTTGGCAAATTTATCAAAAAGTAGAACTAGAGCTAGGAGCCGAATTTCCAGAGGCCGGATATTTGCCAAATATTCGGCAATTTCCTGGATGTTGAAGCTGAAGCAGGATTTTTATTATTGCTCCAAAATATTCGGCCATTAGGATTGCTGGAAGATTTTTCCAAAAAGTTTTAGTTATTTTGACTTTAATGGCGTTCTTTTTTGTTAGAAAAAAATCATTGAAACACAATTACCTTATAAAGACTTTCACATTATAATAAATAAAGTATTCCAACTTATACTTAAATATAGAGACCTCATTTTGAAACATATTAGCCAAGAAATAGTTAAAAAGAGCTAAAAGGAGGCCGAAGCTGGAGCAGAAGCTGAATTGGGCTTTCTCAGTTTAGCCGAAGCCGGAGCCGAAGCCGAATCTTAAAAACCGGATTTATCCCACCTCTAAGTAGAACTTTCAGTTTTAATAAATATATTGTTAACCAATTTTGATTTTAAACGTTTTTGGTTGTGTACAGCGGATTGGTGACCATGCAATACAAGAAACACAATAAGTTAAACAGTTGTGAAGTCTTGAGGATTTCTTCTCAAATATTTTGTTGTTGTTTCCATTTACTTCATCGTCAGTATAATACAACATAGTATTTTAATGTTTTTGTTATATTTCAGTCTGTAGACTGTGCTAAAACAATTTAAAAATAAATTTGTGTTATTTAACTTAACGTTTTTAATTGATGTTTAGTATATGTTTTGATCGGGTAAAAGTCTTAAAAGAAAAGCCAAATTTCGTAGTTTATTTTTCATTTTGATTGATTTGGTCCTCAAAATAAAAGTTAGGTTGTAAGCTAGATTTAAGATTACGAGCTTTGTATAATTAACATTTTTCATTTTACATAAAGGCATTTTTGTTTGCTTTTTGTTACATTAAAATATCACAGGATTGTTTTTTTGTAAAAAGTTAATTTCTTATATTCTTGTTTGGAATGAATCATTTATGAACTTATCCAGTTTTAAAGGACACAATGTCTCAACGGCAGTATCATTTTTGAGGTTTTTAATTTTTTCCTGTTGTGGTAAACTTGAATCAAATTCTTTTAAATATTTTATGCCGAAATTTATGGACCTAAATACAGAGATTTTTTTCTGCAAACTCAAACCTTTTTCAGCATTCCAGCTTGATAGTAATGCATCCATGCTTTTGGATTTTTCTTCTGATAAATTTTATCACTTTGGGTATTTTGTCTGCAGCCTCTGTATGGAATCAAAAAACTTCTTCAAGATGCAAGTCAATAGCTGAATCATTTAACACACAATCAGTTACAGAATGTATGAGCAAATGTAAGACCAGACATTTTTGTGATGAAATCAGTTTTAATAAGAACACAAAAGAGTGTCAATTCTGTGATGTTAAACAATCAGAATACATTACAGATGATGAAAAATGGTTGGTGATGAAGCAAATCAAACAGGAAACAGCTGTTTCGAATGTTGTACTGACTACTTTGTCAACAAAGACATTAGAAAATGAAAGATTAGGTACCACAGAAATGTCACTAAGCAAGCATGTCACTAAAATTACTTTTAATGGCAATCATAATAAGGAAGTGGTAGTTTCAAATGACAAAAATCTCTTAGACTTTTCTTTAAGCTTTTGGCTAAAACTTTTCTCTGAAGAAAACGGTGCTGCCATATTTGTCGCAGGGAAGCAAAGTTTGGCAATATGTCAACGATTAGGAGTGCGTGTAAACAAAAATCAGAACATAGTTATTGAAATTGAAAACGAATATTATCATTCAAATTTTACTGTAAAAAAAAAAATTTTGAATCATATTTCTATTGTAATGGACAACGACTTCAGACATTTCTCATTTTATGTGAATGGCGTAAAATTTATTTCTCAAGATCTAAAAAAGAGATATGAAGGATTCAAACCTGAAACTCTTGTATTGGGAGCTGACTTGACAGGGACTGATTGCACTCTTACAAAAAAATATTTTAATGGCTTTATTGCTCATTTGCAAATCTGGGATGGTATGCTTACGGAGCAAAATGTAAAAGACTTGTCTCGTAAGAAGACTATCAAAAGAAGTAAGCTTGTTAGTTGGCCAACGTTTACAGAAGCTGTTGATAAAAATTCTTAAATTGTAGATGGAATCAATTTTTTGATATTTTTTGGTTTTGATAAGGTCTTTATGTGTGAATTAAATTGCAGTAATAAACAGAATTTTTTTTTAGTTTTAACATTAATGGCAATTGTTTGTTAAATAGATTAGCAGGGACTTGCATAAAACTTTCTTGACACTCTTGTTGGGTTAATAAAATTTAAAAACATTCACTAATTTTGCTTTAGCATTCTTTTTTGATTTTCTTGGCTTAAAAAAGGAAACTGTTTTTAGCCTAGCTTAGTCCTTATAGTTATAGATGTAGAATCTAACACATTTTTTTTTAATTGAAGTATGATTTGTATTTATATTTGCAGTGCTTGTCACTTTTTCTGTTTTCTGTGCATTATTTTTATATAATAAACAGTAACAATCTGCTACAGTTATTATTTGAAATTGTAATGAAAATTAAATTTTATTCAGAACTGCTCGTGACATTTGAGTGTCAGAGGCTCAATAATAATTTTGACCTTCATTTTTTTTTTGCTTGGTTGATTATTGTACAGCATTGTAAGTATTATTGTAAGTTTTTAAGAGTTAATGGTCATATGACCATCTAGGTATTTCTTGGTGTTCAATCTGCTTTGCAGGTGTTGTTATAAACATAGATTTGAGAAATTTTGGTTTGTATTAAAGAATACTTTCTTAAATATTACTTTTCTTTGCATTGCTGCCTTTTAGCACCTCAATAATTCTAGCTGATGCATTTTTGGCACTATTTGACATGTGTTTGAGTTGATTCAAACTTAACTTATAGTGTCATATAACTTTATGTGACCAGAGAAATCTCAAAACCTACTAGAGTATATTGCTTGGCAACAATTTTCATAACTTATTCTCTCAATAATGTTCAGAAATTTATATTTGTCATAGTGTAAAATATATCTTCTTTTAATTTTGTTTATTTCATCCAGCTTAACATCAATTTAGGGACCTGGTGAATATTTCTCAATAATTTGGTATGCAACACTGCCTGTGGCCATATTTTGAAGAAATTACAAATCAGTCTTAATGTTTATAGAACATATTTTTTTTTATTTTTATTTTTTTCTCAGAAGCTGGCTATGAATATTTTGAGTGAAGTGATCTGTAAATAATGGTGAGGGATGTTTTGCAAGATTGAGTTTATTACTGATTTGATCATCTAAACTTGAACCTACAATTGTGGACAAAACTATTTGCAATTCAGGGTGAAACTGAGCAGTTTTCAGATTTTGACTTTCTATTTGGCATGCTCTTTTTGAGTAACGAAATCGCAGAAGGGCAACTTTGGTGATTCACCTTTGCAACCCCCCTAAAGGGCTACAAAAATAGCCAAGAAGGGAGCTGGGAGCTATTCACCCATTTACCCAAGAGCTAAAGGCTCATAGGTAAATCCTTCAATAGATCGCTGTCTTGCCAAGTAAAAATTATCAATTGTGGTGCAGAGTTATGTTGAAAAAGCTCGTAATTGTTCCAATATTTTTGACCATGATTGTAGATATATGATCAATTGACTGAGAAAGCTCTCAGTTTAGTTGAGTTGAGTTATGAATAAATAAGAGACCCTCCTACAGTGGAAAACTAACAGCTAAAATGCAAAACTGTTTAAGCATGTCACTATACCAGATTGCTTAAAATATAATTTTTGATAAAACTTAAATTTCTGATTTTATTCCAACCTTTCTGAAATATTTCCTAAAGATACATTAGTAAATAAGAATGAGTTGGAAATATTGAAGTTGGGATGAATTACAGTATTTTAAAAGATTTTGTAAAACTTTTGTAAAGCTTACATTGAGCAATAAAAAAGAATAATTTCAGATTTCAACAAAAAGCACAAACACCTACCCCAACCAAAAATGGCACAGCAGATAGACATTGGATGTTGTTCAACTGACTTTCAGAAACTCCCTTCATGCAATATTTAAAAACACAAATTAAAAGATTCTTGTCATCACCTTACATATGTTTGTTTCATGAAATGCTAAGCACAAACTACACAGAATGCCAACTTTGGAATGACAGTGAAACCTGTATAAGGCGACCACTCCAGGGACCATAAAAAATTGGTCTTCTTAGACGAGTGGTCTTCTTAAGTAGGTTGAAAACAATTGAAAATATTGCCTTGAGACCAAGAAGTAGTGGTCTTTGTAGACAGGTGGTCTTCTGTATTTGGAATGAAATACTTATAAAACAAAACCTATTAGCAAAAATTCCAATGTGCTGAAAATATAATTTATCCCTGAATGAAAAGACTGAAATAGGGGCAAAGCAAAAGAATGTGTTTTAGAGTAAAAATTTGTAAACCTTCATTGAAATTTCAAAAGTATTGTATTACATGATAAATATCGTTATATGACTTTATTCATTTTCAAGAATTAACAATATTGATTTTTTTATTTAATGTTACCGCCCAAAATCTAATGTAAAGGTCGGAAAACGATTAAAAAGGAAAAACAATTCAGAGATTTTGCCAAGGATTTTCGAGACCTGTACATGCATGGCCTTAACAGTAAGTTTATGAATCTGAATCCAAATAATTATATTTTAGCTTGCCATTAAGTGTATTAAGATATTCAACAGGTTTTACTAGATTTTAATAGGTTCCCTCGTTTGTCATATCAAATTATTAATTCAAGCACTCAAGTAATTTACATGAAGTGAATCCAGTGAATCAAGTTTTCTATGTTTGTTTTCTTGAAAAATTCGTTCCAACTAATCAGTTTGTATTTGTTTATTTTTAGCTGATAGTGTAAATCATTTATTTCGTTTTGTGTTAATAAATCCTTGTAAATAATTCCTCCTCATTTTACAATCGATCTCATGGATACTAGCAGCCAAAAAAAGCATCTAATTTATCCAAATTCATTTTATCCCTTTTTGAGCCATTAACAAATAAGATAACTGATCTTTTACTTCCATTAATTAATATTTAAAAGGTACAAAGTCTTTATTTCCAACTTTAAATCAAACCTTAAAATTCTGTGCTCTAAGTTCAATTATTCTATTTATTTATTCTACAAATTCATTTTGTTCAAAATTGAAATCTATGGCAATATGTTGAATTATTTTTTCCTGAAGTAAAGACTATACGTCTACTTTCTCCCTCAGCAAAAAGCATCTTCCAAAAACTTACTGAAAATTTTGCATTGAAATCTGGCACCTTTGATACAATTAGATCACCGTCATGTGATCTGTCGATTATTATACTGTCTAAAATCTTCAACTGTTTCTTAGCTTGTTGGAATAGTCATAACCAATCAATCATCATCTACAAAGTATCATGACTTATCATTATCACAAAATTGACATTCCTTTGTATTTTTATTGAAACTGCTTTCATTACAGATTTCGTTTGTTTTGCATATATACTCATGCATTCAGTCATGGATTATGTGTTGTGTGTCTCAGATATTGATTTACATCTTGAGGATGATTTTTGAACCCATACAGAAGGTGCATGAATCATACACATGTTTGATTAAAAGTATTATGACCAATATTTTTGTTGCTGCAGACATGTTTTCAATATAAGTCATAACTGATTAAAGTTGCGTTTATGCTTTTGGACTTTGTTTCTAAAAACATCCAGAGCTCAACATTTAACAGCTAAAAACTAACAAATACAAGCCCAATCAAATCTAAGATATTTTTAACTTGCAAGCAATTAATCATTTATAACATCCACAGATATTAATTATTCATAGTTTTCAAATCACAAAAACAGGTGACAATACAAAGGTTTCAACCAGTTTGTTATATATTGATTGTGAAAAATTATCTTTAAGTAAGATACATTTACAAAAAACTTTCACGTAGAATATAGAAAAAAATTTGAGAAATGAAATATAAACTATTGGAATTTGTATGAATTTTAAATATAAATTCAAGTTGTATTTGAAAAAACGTAGGCCATTTTTAGTCAAACATTCATGAATTATTAAGAACACATTCAACAAGTTGCTGAATTGAAGCAAGAACACTTTGTTAAGATACTCTAAATAATCTGAATATCGAGATGATGGTAGCATGAACTTCTGGGAAAGTAGTAAAACATTGCAAATTTTTGGAAATTCTAGAAGTTAATGTTCAAAACTGTAAACTTAATATACAAAGCTGAAATCGTAACAGATTTTTTTTAACCACCTTTAATCTTGAGGAGAATGACATGTACTTTTTCCATACAAGCTAAACAAAATGTTAAAGAATTTGTTAAAGAATTTCCCTAAAATGTTAAAGAATTTTTGTTTTCATCAAGTGTATATAAAAAATACTCCAATCTTGAATGTAAAATATCTCAGGTTATAATACAGTTTCATGAAGGAGAATTTACACACAAGTAGTGCACATTGATGAAGTTTCAATTGCAATAGAATTTTTTTCTAAATAATTTTTACGTCACAAGTTGCAGGCTCCTTTCTGTTTTGGGATCAGGATCAATATCTAACCAACAAAGCTTTTCTTCAACAAATGAACTCTTTTTTGAGTTACGAATATTTCAAAGAGCATCAAAAATAGAAATATATATAGAGAAATATTTTCAAAAGCTAAAATTCGAGTACAATATAATATTCAAATGGGGCTTGGTACTATGACCTAAAGCTCGCTTATAAAAATTTTTATTGCAGAAAACTATAATAAAAATGTACTATCTATATGACTGTTTGTAATCATTTTAACTGACTGAATAATTGATTACTGTCTGAATATGATATTGATTACAGAAAAAAAATATAAAAAGCGAACGACCAACCAACCAACCGAACAGATAGAGAAAAATGAAAAAGTAAGAAAAGATTGATTTGCACGTCCACCCTCAGATTGAGTTTCAAAAGACTGCCTATAAACTTTACATAATGAAAATCAAAAATCAGATTCACTGTATAAAAACTTGAACTTATCAAAAATCTTTACTGTGGAGTAGTCATTTTTAAACCACTAAGTATTAAGCAGCCAGAATGAGGTTTTTAAATTGATTTAATAAAAAATAAGACTTTAAATATTCAAAATTGTTTGAAACCAAATTCAACCAAATAAAGATAATAGAAAAGTTTTCCTATCCTAATTCTATAAAAGAACATCAATAATAAGTCATGAATATTTTTTATGCTATCATACAGATAATGAAAAATTTTTAAGGTGGTTTGGAAATGACTTAGGAAAGCAAAGAGTGATATAATTAACAGGCCCTACCCGGAACAAAATTGGACACGTGCTTTAAATCGCTCGTGAAAAGAGAAGTAGGCATGTGATTCCTTGACTGGGTTTAGATTTACATGTGCGATATTTTGTACGGTAAAACTGGTCACTAAATTGGCTAATACAAATATTGTAGCACTGGGGGGACGTATTATATCGTGAATCCTAAACACAAAACCCAAGCATCACATGAAGGTGAATCTCAAAGGTTTAAACTTTTGTGCTACTAACTCTCTTGATGTCAACATTCATACCAATGGGCATTGTGAACTCGATCAAGAGAGGGCTTATCAAATTTAAAATAAGATAAATTGAATGTGTACTAACCTTCAAACACTCATTCAATGTCTTACGATACCTCCGATTATACGAGTCGTTTTCCGTATCACAAATGAAGAAAAAAGTTCTGATATACATTATAAAAGAGTAATTGATCATGATAGCTGACTGAAGGTGAGTAAATTTAATTTTTTCCGTCTTATCTTTTTCTTTCAGACATTATTATTTGATCTTTTAAATCATGTCTAGACATCATCTCCTTCCGCATAAATAATAACTTACATGAGAAGAAATTATTCACTTAATAAAATAAATTAACTTCTAATCAAAAAATATTTGTTACGAAGCAAATTAAAAGAAATTTTGTTAACTTTATTAACTTTATTTTCTTCGTGAATACAGCTAAGTTAAACATAATTTTTCCTAATAAATTACTTCGTTGATAGACTTTAAAAATAAAACAGCAAAGATATTATGAAATCTGTAAATTATTATTTCTTGATTTTTTCTTTAGCTCTGATACTAAAACTGGCAATTTATTATTAATTTTTAAATCGAAAATTTATTTTTTTGATTTGCTTTGTTTATCAATCCAACATTCAAAATGGCTCAGTTAATACAATTCTCTCACTATGCTTTCTTTGTTTTGGAGTTTGTTAACTGTGAAAAAATATTTTATGCAAACATTAAAATGTGTAATCGCCTGTAAGCCATTTCGGAACACTCGAGCTCTTCCATGAGCTGCAGATTTCTGCCCCAGCATGGATGCGCGTCCACCTGTAGTGACGATGTATATCAAGGATTGGGAGCTTCGGCTGGCCTCTCTTTTGAGGGGTGTCTGGTGGCACTGGTTCATAGCTAACATTTAGTTCACCTCCAATTTGGTCGCTATACATTGAATAATGACAGGGCTAATGGTATAGCTTTTTAAGTTATATCTTGGACGTTAGCATGTAGCAAGGGTGTTGGCTATATTGCGCATTTTCACATCAAATTAGTCATTTCTTTCCTTTTTGAATAAAAACTTTTTTTCTTACCATGTCTATGTTCTTATGTAATTATCAACGCCATCATCGAAGCCGAATTCGGTTTTTTAAAGTCTACTGAAGCGGAAACCGAAATCGAACTTTTCCCACCGTCATTTTTTCCATAAATACTTAGTAGGGATGGTGGCAGCACTATTGATGCTATCATGTAAGGGTGCCAGAGTATAGAAACATTTCTAATGGTAGTTTTCAGAACAAGCCTAATAACATTGCCTAATATGACAGCCATTTTTTCAGTCAAAGTTATTCTCTAATTCAGAGGGATGAATATTCTTTCCATGAGTTGTTAGATGATTTCAGATATCTGTTGGTGAAGCATGATTAGTGAAGAAATATTTTAGATTTTAAGAACGCTTTCAATCAATTTAATTATTATTTTAAACGTCTCAAAAGCAAAATTTCAGCACAAGAGCCGCATGTGCGGTGATAAAAAATTTTGTGGATGTAGGCGTGTGATTTTCCGCTTGCCTAAATCGATTTGCACCTGCGATCGCACGCCTCTCAGGGTAGGGCCTGATTAACATAGTATAATATGAAGATATCAACAAATCAAAAAAAGAAAATTAGGCAACAACAAAACCAAATACGGTGAAACCTATCTACAACGGCAACCCAAGAGTGTCAATAAAACTGGCATTTATAAACATGTGGACCTTATAGAGGGGTGGCGTATATTGACATGTTCAATTCTTTTCCAAACTGAATCCAGGGAGCCAACTTATAAAGAAAGCAAACAAACTCAATAAAGAAAGGAATTTTTCTATAGAGGTGGCAGGTTTGACTGTAATTTCTTTTACCTTTTAGAACATCTACTTATAGCTATTGTTTATTATTGTAAATATTAAATAGATGACCCATTCTGACCCATTCTTGTGATGACCCATTCTTCATGAAGTACCATGTACCATACCTACATGAAGAGTTTTATAAATATGACATAATATTATAGAGATACAACTGTATTACTTATCTCTGTTATATTGAAAATTTTAACACTTATGTGCAAACTCCACTTGTGTACAAAGTTGGCGAAGAAAGAATCTCCCAAACATGTAGGGAACAAATTAAAAAAATTTGTAATCCTTATTCAACGCATTTTACAATTCATGCTTTAACGACCCACGACCACCTTACTTATAGTATTCCATAAAAAAATATCCTTAAAAAGGATAAAAAAGGCCTATTAATATTTGAGGCAGCCCGTGATGCAGTGATAAAAAAGTAAAGAAATTCCTAAGAAATAATTCTATAAAGCCATACAATATCAAATATTAATGGGGCGAGTTCACTTTATTCTCTGACAGGCACTAAGGAGGCAAAGGCATTAGGCAAAGGCATTAGGAAAAGACAATAGGCAAAAGGCAAATAGGAAAAAGGACATCCGGCAAAAGGCATTAGGCAAAGGCTTTAGGCAAATAGGCAAAGGCCTTAGGCAAAAGGCAATTAGGCAACGGCATTAGGCAAAGGCATTAGGCAGAGGCATTAGGCAAAAGGCATTAGGCAAAAGGCATTAGGCAAAAGGCAAATAGGCAAAGGCATTAGGCAATAGGCAACTCGCCCCGTTAATATTTGATATTGTATGGCTTTATAGAATTATTTCTTAGGAATTTCTTTACTTTTTTATCGCTGCATCACGGGCTGCCTCAAGTATTAATAGGCCTTTTTTATCCTTTTTAAGGATATTTTTTATGGAATTTCGATACTTTTTTAGTCTTTTCAGAAAGATGATTACAAGATAAGTTTGGAATGTATAGATATCCTAATACCTATATATTTATATTATAATATTATAATATGTTTTGAATTATGATATTATGTCCTGTGATATCAAATTATTCTGGTCCTTGAACTTGACATGTCTTCTAGATTGAGTTAAGTAAAACCAAGTAAAAGGATTATATAAGCATTTCAGCTCAAATAAAGGGAAAAATTTGTAACGAACAAATAAAAAACTCTGGCTGGGATTCGAACCCAGGTTTTCCAAAAATAATGCTTGAATGTCTTAGACCACTAGACGACCAGAGTAAAAATGAAACAAAATGTATCATGATAAATTGATAATGGAAACATTATCAAAACATCTTAAATAATTTTAAAGTGAAGAAGCTTCCAATACACTAGTGAAAATACACTTGTTAATTTCAAAAAGGTTAGTTGGATCATCTCTTAAGGTCTGAGGTCCAAATAGCACATATGTACATTAAAATATAAAACACATGGTACTAATTTTACATAAAGTTAGCAGTATACATCTCACTTTTACCTTAGTTTTAAAAGAGCCTAAGTCCATCTAACCTTTCTTTTATAACCAACCCCTATTTTTAGAACAATTTATTTGGGTTAAAAACCATTAATTTATTCAAAAAAGCCATTT
>JANSTP010036013.1:0-14799 GCA_025330745.1 Cladonema radiatum
CTCACCACATATAAGCAATTATTGACAGAGTATATACAAAATGCTACTGAAACGTATTTCTACTTTGCCGTGATGTCGACCAAAGTTTTTCTGAATAAGCAAATGATAAATAAACAGAAAAAATCAATTTCATCTCTATACTCAAAAATTTCTACGGAATTTGTCTCAGAGCCCAGACTATTTTGAGTGGTGGTGGTGGGTGGTGGTCGATAGTGGTTGGTGGTGGCAGAGTTCAGACCTGCCCTTTTGAAAAGAGTACAGCACAAAAGACGACATAATCTATTTTACAGAGATGTGGAAAGATGATCCACACAAAGGAGACAATTTTAGAGCATTGTTAACTGATCTCTCGAAAGCCCGACTTTCCTGTTAATAGCATAAGTAGTTTTAAGCAGAGCCAGTTTTAAGTGAAGCAGGCCCTAGGGCCAAAAAATTACGAGGTTCTCTTGAGCAAATATGACAAAGATAAAATTTATTAACCCTTTTATATTAACTTAAAATAATCCCTTTCCAGTTCTTTGCTGTTAGTTCTTACCAAAAGGCCTTTACCGTCGTAAGTAAATGCTACGGTTCTCTCTAAAGTAACTTAAAGTTTACTTCTGACGAATCTCGCGTCACTGCGTTGTAATATGTAACAGATTTTATAAAATAATTCAACTAAAATAAATTTAATTGGTCATAAATGCCTGCTAGTTCTTTGTAACGCTTTAAGAATATGTCACATTAAGGTACATTTTTTTAACCTTAATTCAATAAAGTTCTGTCATTGCAGTTGCCCCAGAAAGCCTCAAGTAGAAATTCCTCCCTTATATAAAGCTGTGTACACTTTACAATCTGGTTTACAATCTCTATATTTTCTGTGAATTTTTGAATTTTTGTATTATTTTCCGTTTGAAAACACCGCATAGCTATGCAATACTTACCTTTATTGTCAAAAATTGACCTAATAATAACTCGTTTTTGAAGAATAATGTCCCTGAGACCAAAATAATAAGTGTTTTTTGATATATTTTAATATAAAAAGAAATTATCAATTGTTTAATAAAAAAGGCTTGCTTTGATTATCATACTGAAAGTTGCTTCGAAAAATTTGAAGTCAGTACTGGTTGCTTATAAACCGGTTGCTTATAAAAACAACTTGTAGGGTGTTTTTCTGATCTTCTTAAATTTTACACATAGAAGGTTGGCACTTCTTTCAAATTTTCTGAAGGTAAGATTTTCATATAAATATCGCGCAAATATTGGTCTTATGAGACAAGACGAAAAGAATAGTGAGAATTCACACTGAATGATGTTGGACTCGAAACATATTGATAACTGTGGCAAAAATGTCTGATAATGTAGGAAATTTACGGTCAGAGCAAGGGCTAGATCAAAATAACTTAGTTTTATAAAAGAGCATGGGGTTAACTTTGCATAACATTCAGATATTTTATCACTGTCAATTTGATCAGTAAAATACAACGTACTTACTAATATGCTGATTTACTTAATTTACTACGTTTATTGGGGGCAAGTTTCCAGGTGGAAAATTAAAGTTCTATTCTATTATTTGTTTTGGAGAATTTTCTGGGGGGAAAGCTAGTTTTCCAAGTAGCAATTTAATTTAGGGGAGGAAGCCAGTCTGGAAAAGGAGTCCATTTTGAACGAGGTGTCGGGAGCGACAGCACAAGTTTTAAGTGGCACAGAAACAGAATTTATCAAACATTACTTGAAAAACCATCACATTCAATGAAAAAATATCTTTTAGAAAGATAGAAAAAAACGTATTAATATTTGAGATCACCAATGATGCAGCGATTAAAAAGTTCTGAAATTCCACTTGGTGCAGAGATCAAATGGAAACCAAGCAATAACATCAAATATTAATGGTGCGATGCAATTTAGGGAAGAGGGAAATGTAATTAGGCAACAGGCAAAGGTATTAGGAAAAGGCAACGAGCAAAAGCACTAGGCAAAGGCATTAGGCAAAGTCAATAGGCAAAGGCAAAGGCGCATGCACAAGCATCAGACATAGGCATTAGGCAATACATCGCCCAATTAATATTTGATTTAATGGCTTGGTTTCAATTTGATCTCTGCACCAAGTGGAATTTCAGAATTTTTTAATCGCTGGATCATGGGTGATCTCAAATATTAATACTTTTTTTTATGTCTTTTTAAAAGATATTTTTTATGGCATTTCAGCTGCTTTTTACGTTTTTATTAAAAGGCAAACTTATTTATCACAAAAGTTAAAGTGGAGGTCAGGCTTAATTTTTATTATTTTGATTTTCAATTTCTACCACAGGCACATTGTTTCTACTTCATGAAATATATATTCAAAAAATATGTTACTCCTAAAAAGGGGGGGATGAACGAGAAAGGTATATACAGGAAAAATCATTTAAAAACATGGCCTATAGTAACATTAATGCTTGAGGAATGCTTCTATCACTTATCATGCTATAACAGCAGAAAAAACTTGAATTCGTTCACTTTCATTTTCAATTTCAAATATTAACATCATTATATATCTTTGCAACCTTACAAAAAGCATTTAATGCAGTAATGTATGTGCAGTAGCTTGTTCCAGCTTACTCAAATGAGGAAAAGTAACGATAAATACAAGATATTTTAGACAGTAGTATTATAATAAACAAAGAAGTATAATCAATATGTAATCAAAATGGAAACTTGTTACCTTATCTGAATGGTGGTAGCTGATACAAAAATTATTACCTAAATTGTGAGAGATATAGAAACTTAAATTAAAGTAAAATTACAGATCTTAGAAAAGATTCAATAGGTTTGGGACCCCCTCTTTCTTTGCAAACCAAAATATAAAAAAATTAGAATAAACCAAACCAAACATCTTTCCAAGAACGAATGATAATAAGTGCTTGTTTATGATTTTGTTTACGTATCTGCTTTGAGCAATGAAATGTCTTCCATTTTAAAACTTTACAATATGAGATCATCAGGCTTGTATTGTAGCTTCAAAAGTATTTGGATTATTAAAACGTAGGAAAATTTAAGTGTTGTAAATTGCTTAAAAAATTATCTAAGGTAGACTGGTGACCAAACTGTCTCGCTCTAGCTTTCTAAAGCACCTATGACTAATCTAGCCAGCTACATAAAATAAAACTGATGCATCAATTTTCTCAAAAAAAAGGAAAGAAACAAAACTCTCAGAATTCAAATAATTTGCAGGTAATGTGTCTTCCGAAAATTATTTAAAAAAGCAAGTACCTAAGAAGATTTATATAAACTGAGAAAGGCCAGAACTTACCAGCTGCCAGCACACAGAAAAACGAAGAATAACTGAGTGAGTTGGCATTCGATTTTGTTGCTATAAACAAAACCACGGGATTTGATTGGCTCAGAGAGATTTTTACTCAGATTTTTACTCACGTGACCTAAAAAGTTGTAAACAACATGGAGGAAAAACGAAAAACTGCAATCTTACCAGCTTAGAAAATTTCAATAAAAGCAGTATAATTAAGACCTAATATGTAAATCTTTTAAATCTCGTATACGAACCGATGTTGTTTCTGACTGCCCTAAGAGTTTTGGAGTCTACGGCTTCATAATGTTTTAGTTAAAGATCTCCAAATATTTGTTTTACCAGAAAAAAGGTGATTTTTTAATGGTTGTTCGAATTGCTGACTCTTGTTTGCATGTAAGGTTTTATACATCACTGAAACTGAAATTTATCCAGTTTTTGATAGAGGATAAATTTCTACAAAATATGTAAACTCCAAAATTATCTGACAAGTTTCCTACAGTACGGTAAAATCAAAATTGGTGATTTTAGAAAATCGATTAATCAAAATAACTTTCGAAGAAAAAGCTTAAATTAAAAAAGGAAAAAAAATCGGTGCTGTAGAATTTTATGAACTATTTTAGATGGCTTTTAAATTTTTCAAATTCGTCCGGAAATGAATGAGAAAATGCTGGTTTACGGTTTTCCCATCTGTTCCGCCTTATTCTGATATTTCAAAATTCCCCGTTTTAAGAAGAAAAAATGTCTGTCAAATATTAATACAGCGTACGGTCGTACGCTAGTAATGTTAGAAACATTTAAATATTTCCTTCACTAGGAGCACAATTTGGAAAGATTGGGGTTGAGGGAAATTTTCCTGACATCCGATTATGAAATGTTTCTTTTTATGTTTTGTTTTCAGAAAGATTATTGATGTTCGCAAATAAATGAAATTTCGGATGATTACTAAGGGTTAGAATTGCAAAAGCTGTATAATTTTAGATGACGAGTTGAATCGTTGTTATTTTGAAAAGAATAAACAATGTTTTGAAATTAATTTACAAGAAAGGGCAGAAAGGCTATTCTTTGAAATCTTAAAATGTAATAGCAGCAGACAGTTTTGAATGGCTATGAAATTTCCTTTCAAATGCCTTGTTTGCACACTAAAAATGTTGAAAATATTGATTCTGTATGAAAAAACACTGCAATAATTATTCTCTAGCCATGTTGTTTTTGCATTTTGTATATAAAAAGGATGAGATGAGTCCATTCTTATACGACTACATAGATTTGAGAATTTAGCTCCATTTGAACTGTCAGTTTGGGCAAACCTCATCCCTTGCCAACTTACTACTTTTCTAGTTACTTAAGTAGTAATAAGAGTGGTGATTAAAAAATAGGTTCATGTACTATACAAATTAAGCACACTTGCCAGTGTATTTTACAGTTGAGTAGTCAACAGTCGACAGTCATAATTCCTAAGAAGTAATTTGCACCAGGTAAAAATACCAAGCTTTGGCCATGAAAACATCTGTAACGTGATGATAGGGAAGCGAAGATAGAATAGGGTGGTTAGATGTTTATCTCACACCCACACTCAACTATAACAGAGGACAAGCACTTGTCAATCCGTTTCTTTTATTAAAAAAAAAAAAGAAAACTTTGCTCTGATGGTCTAGCAACGTTAAGACGTCCATTATTTGGAAGACCTAGGTTCAATCCCAGTCAGAGCTAAAAATGCTTTTTTTTATTAAAAGAAAGTGCCTTAGTGGTCAGTTTTAAGGCTGAATAAGAAAAATAGCATCCTAGTATCTCACAATTGACACCTCCCTATGTAAATTCAAAGTTTTCTCTTTGTAAATAGTGTTTTGATTTTGATAAAAGTTAGAAATCTAGTGACGTTTTTGTGTCATTGTTTCGGTTGAGAATAGCATCAATGGATTGGTTGCTCGTTGCTTCAACGCGCTTGCTTGGAAAAAATGGGAGTTAGAAGTCTACTTACTATGTAATTTATCGACCACACTATCTTCTTCCTTTGCCACATTGTACATATACTATATAAAATTATATTAGTCTATATGTTTATTGAGTATTAACAAAGACAACACCTTGCAAGTAATCTTGGCAAAGTTGACATTCACATTTAATTTTTGATACTACCAAAACGTTTTGAGTTATTTTCACCAAAGGAAACCATTGTAATAGAAGGGACAAACAAATAAAGCTCTCGTCTATTGTTCCAGGTGAAAAGGTTGCCCACATCGTTAGGAAGATCGTGGAATTCAAACGAGGAGTTTGTATCATTATATACGACTCTTAGCGCTCTTTTGTTCAGTCTGTTAATTTTGTTACTACATTTTGCTGTCTCTCAAAAGTAAGAAAAAACTAGAGGCACGTACTGATGCACTCAGTTTTTTTGATCCATGAAACAAATGTCAGAAAGATGGCCATGAAAACTTAACACACTATTGATATTTAAACCTAGAAGCTCAACCCAACTCAGGCCAGGCTTTTGATGTCTCAAATGAGCCAGGGGGGGTTGCGGATTACACCCTCCCCTCCCCTATAGAACTTCTGACTTACTTGTCCAATTACCACGGAACTTGGTATATTATTAGAGCAATGCTTTGTAAACATTTTGGTACCATTTTGGTTTCATGACGTCATCAATATGTGATGACGTCACCATTTTTCTCAAAGCACCAATGAAAATTACCAAAATTTGAGCCAAACATGTCCAATTTTTGATAACCCATATCTCAAGAACGAAAAAAGTTTTTTTCATGGGTTTTCAGCAAATGTCTATTGATTCTAATTACTTTCTATATATTTTGAAAAATTTCAGGTATTCGTATTGGAAATGCCATTTTTTCCTGAACTGGAACTAAAAATGGCCTTACTATTGGTCAAAAAGGGCGTGGCCTCGCCCAACATAGGCGTACCCACCGAAACCTTTTTTCACCAAAGTGTTCCTATTTTAATTTTAGGAAAAGTCATAACGTTTCTTTGCATCTTCTTTTGTAGTTAGTGAGTAATTAGCGATAATATGGCAAAGTGACAGAATTCCCCTCCCCCTGGTCTGAATAGGGTTAACTTCATTAGTTTCCCGTATAGTATTATCATTGTGTTCAAAAAGCAATGTTTGTGTTTGTTCCCTGAGACTGGTGGGTGACAGAGACTTATCCGTGTTAAATTTCATATAATTAATCTAGAACCATGCAACTGCTGGCGCAGAATTTCCTTCGAGTATTGTTAAACCATTACCAACTCTATCATCGCAAACGAAAGGAGTTGTATCATCTGCAAAATTACATGCATCTGCATTTAGTTTAAAAAATAAATCATGGATGTAGATATTAAAAAGAATCGGACCAACCGCAGATCCTTGTGGAACATCAAGTACAACCACTACTCATTCACTGAAAGGTGTGTTTATTTTTACTTACTGTTTTTGACCCGTCAAATAACTATGTATTAGTCGCAGAAAGTTTTTCAAAATACCATAGGCATCTAGTTTTGCAATCAAGAATTCATGATTTATGGTGCCCAACGTTTTCGAGAGATCCATTAGAGTAGCTCCAGCAAATCCCTTCTCATATAGAACACTTTTCAATTTCTCTAACATTTGAACTAGTGTTGTTTGTGTGTTAAAGTTAACGTGAGAATTTAGCAACGAACATTGCTTTATATTCTCTTTTTACAGGCGATATTCTGAACTACAGAGAGCCTATTTGATATTTTTCTTGAAACTCTGTTATTCAAAGTTACTCTTAAAATTACATCTCTCGTCACAGTATCTAACATTTAGAACTTCCAGCAGAAGAATTTGAGAATACCTAACGAGTGATGATCATGGCCAATCGAAAGTTCAGTCTGCTAAATATGTCTGCATTAAAACGAATATTTTGGTCAAGTTTGAATCAAATCCCTGGTGAAAAATCTAATGGTTACCAGATGCTAAGTACTCTCCAAATTTAAATATGGAGATTTTTTAATTCACAGATATTTTTTAAAGTGCACCAAATAAACTGATTTGTGCAGAAGCTATTGATTACTATTTTATGAAAGAATGTGAGATAGCTTAATGCTAGTTTTTATACAGGGGTTGTAAGATATCCTTAATGCATATGTCCTTCCGAGTTGACCGCAGGTTCCCCAATTGTTCACTGCACACAATTGCAACAAACATAGATCCACAGTTTTTTCGAAGTAATTTTTTTTATCAAAAGGGATTCAAAAGATCTTCCAAAAAGCCTCGAAAAAAAGGAAATTTTTATTTTTTCCATCCAGCTATGCTATGAAATATCCTTGATGATACCATATAAAAAAGGGAAAGCCGCGTGTAATCTATACGTATATTCTCTTTGAAAAATAACCGGTTTCTAAGAAGCTAACTTTAAAGGTATGAAAAAGGTGTTAAAAAAGAACTTGAAATTTGGCCTCTTTTAGAGAAACAACTTTCAAAACTTTTAAAATTAAAATCTGTATATTTTATTTGACAGGATTTTATTCAATACGCACATACCACCATTCAAATAGCTTACATTTACATTCTGGACAGGGCCGGATTTAGCCAAAGATAGACCCAGGACCCAAAAGCCATTTAGGGCCCCCGTTAAGCTCGTTTTCAAAAAGTAAAAATCATGTTAAAGAAGCTTCAGTTTTCACATTAATTAGTTTTAAGGTACTTCCATTCATTCAATGAGTATACACGGTCAGTTTTTCACCTGTCAAACTATAGACTTGAGGGGCAATACATTTTGTATCAGGAGAAGCCCCGCGCCACACAGGAAGACAGGAAAATTTTTGGATTTTTAATACTCTAGATTGCTTAGAACTAGCCTACTAGCTTACTAGGGGATCTGATATAGATAACACATGTTCATAAGCCTACTTTTGTTGAGCAAGGTAGCTCATTTTTTCGAAACACAAAGAAATCAAACCCAATGTTCCCAGAAATGGGTTTTAAACAGATTAAGTTATGGTATTCAGTCGTATAAAAGAAGCCAATTTTAAGAAGAATCATCGCTTGGAAGTTTAATACTGGTACAAACAACATCGAGTTTTTTCAAGGGCCCACTATTTTGATGATTAAAAAATGCCGTTGGTTACAAAATTATTGGGAGTTGAGGTTGGTCAGAGTTCCTCTGCTAGTATTCGTTTTTGGTGGCATAAATTTGATTGTAGAAATCATGATCCTTTTTTACTAAAAGTGGAAAACCAAATTCAAATACGAATTCCTAAATCCACCTCGGTATCAGTTTCCGTAATTATTGAGTTAGGTAATCTGACTAATAGTCATAATTTCCCTGACTTTATACCTTGTTATACTTTATTTTTCCCCAGGGAGGACACTTCTTAGCTTTAGTATTGCAAAAAACATTTCAAACATTTCCTCCAGAATATTTCGTATTGTTGAAATTGCTTAGGTGCAAAGTAATCAGTGAAAAATGTCAAGGCCCACTGTCCCTTATAGGCCCAGGGCCCCGAGCCCTGTTGGCCCTGACATAAATCCGCTACTGATTATAGACCAATTTTACTCTGATTTTTTAGAAATGCCAATATCACAACGAAATGTCTGCACAGGTCTGTCACAGTCCTACATATCTGTTGACCAACTACTGAGCGACTTTGAGGTTTAAATTTCCTAAACAGTTAGAAATACTGCTGACATACTGCTTATTGAATAATAAAAAGAGTGCAATGCACCATGTAAATTATAATAATTGTAATAATATTACGTATGCTAATATTACAATGCAGTGACATCTATTTATGCATTATTTAACTTGCACTTAGATCATTAATTACCACAAATCTTTGAATCTTGGGACAAAGTGACATGAAAAAAATGAATTCCATACAGTCTGAGTCTTTCTGTTAGACTAGATCTATAATAAACAAATTTCGTGTTTTCAAAAATATTTGGATAATCGGGAAATTTGAGATCTTGGCAAATTGCAACTCGGCAACTTGGAATATTAACTGATTTTCAAGCTGTTAGTTTACTCACTTCTAAAAAATGAAGAATGACTAGTTTCTAGTATACCTTTCTATGTTTTCAAGTTTTCGCTGTTAATCTCTTCGTTTTCATTATATTTAAAAATTAGCTAGGGAGAAAAATAGTAATAATAATAGCTAATACTTTGATGCAGTTAGATGATGTATTATTCAAAGGATACGATAATAAAATTCAACAAGTTTGCCAATAACATGATATGTTGTAAAGTGATTTGTGCATGTCATAGAATGTGCATGTTGATAAAATGTACTTTACACTTCATATAATTTGATTTGATTGGAATTTGATTGGATCAATAGAGTTTTCGGCTTACATAAATTTAAATCATATGATATTTGACTGTGCGTTAGCAGCATTTTAATAAGCAGAAAAGAAATATTATATTTCTAAAAACAGTATAAAAACAGACACCAAGATAGTTGTTTTTTATTGATAAATATCATATACATATGGCAGACGCGAAACCAAAAATTCAATAATAAGCCCAATTTGAAAGCCAAATGTCTCATTGTATTTTATGATGATTTCCTTTTGTCTTATCGGCAATCCAATGCTCCTCATATTGTTCTTGATGGTGCACGTCTTTCTTATTATTGTCATTAGACGCGTCGTTTATCTTCTTGTTTGATGACTCACCACCTACGCCATATGTTTTTACATGTTTAAGTGTTCCAAAGAGGAGAAAGGACAGAAGAAAAATCGTAATTTTGCTTTCCATTTTTTTATTTCTAAAGAAATAAATAATAAGAAATACATAATAAACATATAGTGCTGAACTAAACTTTACTCAAAAAAACCTTATTTAATAAAGAAAATCCTCTGAAATTTTTTTGAAAGCATTCAAAAATATAGGTTGTTCTTCGCTCATTTTTGTAGACATTCCTTACTCATGTTCTACTATAATATATAGCAGGTCATGCCTCACTTAAGCTAAATATTATCGACATCAAGAGGAACACTCTTTCAGTTAACAAATTACTAATGATACAAAATAACCATGCACCTACATTTTAAAGATGTAAAGCCCTTTTCACAATGCAAACCACAAAGGCGGTACTTCATATTCCCATTTTATAATTGGAATTATTCTAATGAATACGTGCTTATCCTAGATTTTCATGAAACTTCAATAGAATTTTCTTTTTCAATGAAAATTTGATGAATAACTAACTAACAAAAATAATATAAGCACGCTTCTGTTACGCTCAAAATAGAAATTCACATCTGGTTTTAGACTAATTTTGTTTATTAAATGTCCTTCTCCTTCGCTTGGTTGAAGTGGTCAGAAATAGCATAGGATAAGAGATGCGCGGCAATGGAGGAAGGCGGAGTAATTTCTATTCAACAGTTGCCATTGCTGTGGAGTGCTAACAGCTACAGTTATCCCTGTTCAGGCCAGGCTTTTTTAACAGTCAGATGTCGGGTGGCTTTTCAGTTACTTTGTATCTGAGACGGAAAGTGGATAACTTTCCCACCTTTTATTTCTAAACAGTTAGTTTATATAAAAGAATAAAATGAAGAAAGGTTTAGACTGAGAAAAACGACAGAAAAATGGTTTTTTCTCGCCAATACAGTAACTGCTAAATTTGCACTAAAAGGGCGGAAAGCGTGGTTGCTATGGCAACAATGTGCTCATATTGAGCATGATTTTAGTCCCAAAATGTATTTTGTGCGTTAAGTAACCTGCGGACAGTTACCTAAAGCGCTCTTTATCATGATTTTTAATTAATACTAACTACAGATTTAAGGACGGTTTTTAATTACGCTCCTGGGTGCCCCTGCGCAGCAACACTACACAATCGAGATTTTATGAAAGTAGAATTAAAAAACCAAGCCGCCGTTTCCTACCCTTTTTTCTAACATCATACCTTCACTTTTTAAAACTTCAAAATTTTGAAATGTTGTTTTAATGACCTCACTCACTGGAAGAGTCTGAATACTTATTGTAAGAGTCTAAATACTAATTAGATATTTTTCAAAATAGCGACCGAGATGAAATGCATTTTCATCATCAATGCTCCCGTAGATATTAAAACTAAGCTCTAGTTCCACCCTAACAACTTTTAAAATATCAATGGCGAATTACAGCTTTTACAATTACCAAAACAAGAGGTTTTAAATACAGTAAAATCTCGGTAACTCGAACCTCCACGGGACCTAAAAATTAGTTCGAAATAACGAAAGTTCGAGTTATCAGAAGGATATTTAGTTCAATTGTCCCTGAAGGGACCAAAGAAAAAGTTCGAGTTATCCCGAGTTCGAGTTATCCAGGGTTCGAGTTACCGAGATTCTACTGTAGTCAAATGTGAAATGTGCGCTGACTGAAAAATAAAGAAGCTTAAAGTTTTCTTTTGGATAGCATTCACAAATGTCCGCAAAGATACCGTTGTTCTAAAAAATCTGGGAACATCAAATTTATTTAACAAGAAGGTAATTCCAAGTTGTTTAAGACCTGCCTTATAAAATTAAACAACGGGTTTTTAAAATATAAAGAAAGATTTTAATCTAAAAATAAACTATTCCAAATGAAAAACCAAGGACTTATTTGAGCTAGATCTGGTGATTGAATTCATAAATACGATATAAAGTGTAATTTTGAAATTTATAATTTCGAGGAATAAAACATTAATGAACTGTTAAGATAAAAGTTTCTTCCGTTACTTAGCAACTTAGTTTTGTTCACATTTTATTTCGAAGTTTCACTAAAACAAAATTTTGCGGTGGATAAAGCAAATTTTTAATGAAATACAAATCAAGAGTAATTTTAGCGGAAATTAAAGATCCATTTTTTCAAAAACAAGAGTAGTTTTTCGAAGTCAAGTTAGAAATTGAGGAAGGCAAGTATTTCTTATAGTAAATTTCCCAGGTTTCCTGAAGCATAAAATTCTGTTACACTAAAATACTTTTCACACACCCTGAAAAGGTAATTAAGCACGCTGAGTTTACTTATGTCGATATTTTTCATTTTGAGAAAAGCAAGCTTAACCCTATTCAGTTCAGGCCTTTTAGAGGCTGAAAAGCCGTGGGGGATTTTAGAGCCTCCCGCCCCCTATTTTCTCGGGAAATACAAATGCTACCACCATGAAACTTTCAGGGATGATAAATGGCCATATGTATAACCAAAATCATGCTGAAGTTTTTTGCTGAAGTCATCAAAAGGTCGATGACATCATTATGTTTTTTTGGCCTGGACGAAGTCCAACTTTAGACTGTTGCTCATTTTGAGCACCATATTCAAGAAAAAAATATTGAATAAACTAGTTTCTATGTAATTTTGCCCAAGGAATCCGATTCTGATGGTTAAAATTGCTGAATCATGCTGCAAAAAATGTTTTATTCATTTTTGTGTCTGGTGCTCAAAAAAGGGGGGCCCTGTGCCCTGTGGAAATTTTTTTCAAAATTTGTTTTGGTCCACATGATCCTTATAACATTTTATGAAAAGTCACAAAATTTCAAGGTGTAACTTTTTTTTGTTCAGAAGTTATCGCAAAAAAACTGATAGGGGGAGGGGGCTCCAAAAGCCCCCCACCCCGGCCTGAATAGGGTTAACGTAGATCTTTTCTCTTTGCTGTAGGCATACTTAATAGTATTTCAAACGTTAATACGTCTTCATATTATTAGGTTCTTCAATTTTTAAATAAACTATTCACCTAGATATATTAGACTGGTTATCGCTACTACCCACCAAGATTAATGGACTCAAGGTCTTTTAAAATTATTTCGTAATTCCAAAAATTAGACATGACATTCCCTACTGGACTTTTAATCATCATTTTAAATTAATCATCAGTAAATGCTGTAATTCCATAATAGATGCAGAGCTAGTTTCATTCCTGCAATTGGTAACTAGTATAACAATTACAGAACTGGAAAACCTAAAGTAAGAATGGTTAAAACTACAGTAGATGTATTAAAAAAAACCTTATGCCTACAATCAGGTAAAATCAATGGACATACGGTTTCGACATCTTAAATGTAAGAGTCTAAAAAATTGATGTTAATGAAAAATATGGTCCACTGAAAGTGCAAAGAAAGATATGGCATAAGGCCTTGTTACAGAAAAATCAAAGCCATCATTTTTCCAAAAAACAGACGATATGGTCAAATTTTAAATTTGACAATTTTTTAGCTAAATTGTGAGATTTAGCAGATCATGTGTTGTTGAAATCCTGAAAATTTCAGACGAATCCGAGTTGTTTTGCAAATACAAGCTTCAATAATATGACAGCATTTGTTAATTTTTCTTAGTAACCTTATAAAAACATCACAATGTTTCCATATTTCAAAAACGCGTACGAAATGAAAAAAGAGCTGGTTTCTGGGGCGGAGCCACCTGAAATGTTCCACGTGGAGGAGCGGGGCTGAGTTTGGATGAAAAAAAAGAGTAGAAGTTCCACTTTCCAGTAATAGCTCATTGAACGTCTGGCAGCGCTTGCTTGTGGAGATAGAAGGATTTAAAGTTTAAAGTTTAACTACCGGAAAGAGAGGGTTATTCAGTAAAAAACTCAGCCGAAAAGGGTTAAATAAGGGAAGATATAGTTTCAAGAGGTGAGAATATAGAATTCTTTGAGAAATTTTAAATGAATATTAGAGAAATATTATTTAAAAGTACACAAAACGTATAAAACTCGTTACTTGAGTATGCAGAAATATATAAACCGAAGCTGTTGTACTGATATTCCGTACTGAAGTTTGATCTCCAAGGCGGCCCCTATAGACGCTACTACTGCATTTGTGGTTCATAACATAGCAACGGTCCGATATGTATCCACGATCATTTCCCAGAGTGGAAGATAAGTAGAACCGAATTTGAAACAAATAAACAAAAAAAATAATTCATTACTCGAATACCCCGCTTATCCAACACAATTGTTAAGTAAATTTTCAGTAAAACTGTGCAAAAAGCTCATTTTTTGCAAATTTTTACTTAAGGATACTCATAGGGAAAAACGGCATGATAGGAAAATCTTGTTTTTCCAGAATTGGTAGATGCCTGATAAAAATTCAGTTTCATAGTATTATTTGGATATCTATCATGTATTAAATTGGACTGAAGAATTTTAAAAAAAACAATACATCAGGCCAAAAATCTTGATGATATTTTTGATCTTCAAGATGACCTTGTACTACAAAAGCAGTTAAATCTGAACAACTAAAAAATTTTTCACTTTGATATTTTTCGAAAACATTTTTAATTTGTTGAACTTCAAAAGTGTACTAGCATTTTTTAAATAAATTTGTTTTTAATAAAATATAAACGTTTTAAAAAGCACTCCGAAACGACGCTTTCTTCTGACGGATTTCTATCATGGCTTACTTGACTAACAGGCCTTGACAACGTACCGACTGGAGGCCAAACCGGAGGCCAATGTTTTTGCCAAACAGGGCCCGCGCTATCGGGGGGGGACCAGGGGGGCCATGGCCCCCCCCCACTTTTTTTCTAAGAAAAAGTTTTCTTTTATCATTGCACATTGGCAACTATCATGATAATAAATACAACAGGAGCGTGTACATAAAACCATAATAATCTCCT
>JANSTP010036235.1:0-14794 GCA_025330745.1 Cladonema radiatum
GGTGCGTTGCCATCACTATCTCTGAGATTAACATCAGCTTTCTTTGATAGAAGCATTTCAACGATTTGAAAACGATTGGACCGTGAGGCTAAGTGAAGGGGTGTATTTCCATGCAGATCTTTTGCATTGACATTAGCTTTGTTATTTAATATTATTTCAACAATCTGCAAATGACCATCACGTGATGCAAAGTGGAGTGGTGTGTCGTCATAATTATTTTTTAAATTAACATCAGCGTTATTATTGACTAATATTCGAGCTACTTTCAAGTAACCATTCCATGAAGCCTCATGAAGCGGCGTATTACCTTCACTATCCTTTACGTGAAAATTTGCTTTATTATCTGCTAGTATATTGAAAGCTTGAAAATGACAAAATCGTAACGCATATTGAAGAGGTGTGAGACCATATTTATCTTTTACGTTCATATCAGCTTTGTAAAACAGAAGTTGCTCCATTGCTTTTATGCTGGAGCAGCGTGCCGCTATGTGAAGAGCAGTTTCCTTCTCTTCATTTGCACAGTTAATATTAATTTTGTATGAATCAAGCAATAGTTTCAGTATATTAATTGTATCAAATTTTGCAGCTAAATGCAATAGTTTTGTACCATACGTTGTGACATGGATCGATGTGTCAACATACTGTCGGAACAGATTAATGTTATCAGTTCTTACTACATCTTCTATATCCGTATGCAAATCTAGAAAAATATAAAAAGTCTTTAAAAACTGACTGATCTCGAGGTGGGTCAATTTGATTTCAGCAGAATTTTTCTTGCTACACTCCAAAATATCTAATTTTTTGACAGCCCAATTGGGTGACTTTAATAACATATTGTAGGTTATACTGGCACCCCCCCCCCCAAAAAAAAAAAAAAGTATATGCTGAAAGTATTTTAACACAACCGTGTAGGAACCATTGATCAGAATATTTTTATACCCTAAATATGTATCTATCGACTGAAGTCGACGTTATATAAAACCTGGATGGATGGAAGCCAAAACAAAACTTTTTGCCGTAGAATTTAGGTGCCACCGATCAACTCGCCTACCGACCCAGTAATCAACCGATCTACGAATCTAGTGATGAACGACAGTGATGAATCTTTATGAACGACAATAACCAAATATATAGGCCAATTTAACGAATTAATATCCTGTCGGTTCGCATTTGGTTAGTTTAAATTTTCTGATAGAAAAAATATGTTCCCATATCATGTACTGTTAATAATACCTTTGCATTGTATTTGAAGTCCGGGTAGCCCAAAACCAGTCAATTTGGTTTACTTTATTAAGTGGAGAGTTCTGTACCAAGCTGTCACGCTTATCGAGCCAGTTTGCCTCATGTAACGACTACCTTGATGACAGGGTACAAACACTGCAACGTTTTATTACCCTTGCATTCTCATAACACGAATCTTTTATTTTCATTTTTAAAACCAGGTTGCAATTCATCCTAGTCCTTTTATAGTTTTGGCTGACATAGTAATAACTGAAGATTTTGAAACATTTTGGTGATAATCTTGTTTTTATATAACACTAATAGTTGAACTACTGAGAAAATATCATTTCTAAACTTTCTTATTTAATTTTACGTAGAGCCTTTATTGGTGTTTCTCATAAATTTCAAAAACATAGAACTGACATTTTTGACCGAATTACACGTATGAAAAATTTTTTTTTTTCTAAATATTTATGATGTTACAAGTAGGACATACAATAATAAAAATAAAAATGGGTTTGACAATAAAGATAACTAAAAAAGAGACATGAAAAGCACAATACAAGATCACGTCAGTCCACTCTCTCTAGATTAGAGTGGACAGCAAGACACTAAAAAGAAAACAAGGATACGAGTAAACAGAAAGACAGTAATAGGAGAGATTTAGCAAATTTCTACCTTTTCAATGGTATGTAAAAACACTCAGAATTCTTGATAAACATTATTGAGGCATTCAAAATAGATTTATTTTCTGATCTGGAACACTTCTCATCGCCATAAAGAAGAATTTCAATTTTTTGTTTTACTGAAAATTACAAACAATATTTGACACTTGATTAAGGAGGGTTTCACGGAGGTCTGTGTAGTTATGGCAGGAGGTCTGTGTAGTTATGGCAGCGCAAGAAGAAATGTTCAGTATTTTCTTCCTCTAGACTACAATTGCATAATGGATTTAGGGTGTCGTGAAAATTGTGTCTAAATTTGTGGCCATTCAGATGACTGAAGTGTAATCGTAAACGCGACAAAAGTTAAGTACCTTCCGAATCATGAATATCATACAAGGATCGCGAAGTTGGCAGCACAAAGGAAAAGAGTAGATTCTTAAATTCTTTCAAAGTTTTTAAGACACTTTCAATTCAAAGTTCAATATTTATCAGCACTGGTTCTTCAATTAAGAAAGAAGCATTTTAAATTTACTTTTCCAAATACTTAAAATTTAAATATGATCTTAACTTTATGGTCTTACAAGAATTGCCTTTAAAGTCATTGAATATTCTTAATAAGGCAAAACGTAATATCTATTCGTTTTTATATTTAAATTAAGCAAGGAAAGACAATTTACCTGATTTCGAATATACTTGTGTAGGATGGTTGCTCCAAGGGTACCTAAGTGAAAAGCAAACGAAATTAAAAAAGACTAATTTCTTTACTGCACATTTACTCCTTCTTTGCTATTAGCTTCAAGATTTAGCAAAGAAAAAAATTATTTTGTAATAACTGTAATTATGACACCTAAAAAAAAAGCTCAAAAAAAGTCACACATATACAGCAAAAAAGCTAATGACCCGAAAAATAGCAACTATTGGAAGTAAATCTAGAATTTCTCTATTTAAACTGAGGTATAATTACTAGTCAATCCAAAAGCATGAATCATGATAAAATGTAACATAAAAGAGGATTTGACATTCAATTAGCTGATCAAAAAAAAAAAAAAAAAAAAAAAATCTGCAGCCGCTTTACAGGTCAATTCTCACGAAATATTTCGTGATGAAGTTTTAACATCTAAAGAAAAACGTTTGCCATATTGAGCTCATATCGGACATATAGTATACTGACAAACTACAAGGACTTCTTTTTATTAAGTTTATAAGTTCGAATAAATTGCTATTTTGAAAGAAAACTGCCTAATGAAATCGATGAATATTTGGTTGTGTCGTCAGGCTTAGTGACATTAAACATTCAATAGAAGTAACATCATTTAAAGCCTGCATGAAATCATGCATCATGTCAACATTTTCTTAGCCCAAGCATCATTATTTAAAATAATCGGACGAGAAGTATGTAAAGAGGAAAATATTGATAAAACTAAGCATTTGATACCAAATCTTATCAATCAACAAAACTTTCTTGCACCTAAACGTTAGAAATTAAGGTAGTTTCTGCGCTTCAACCGTTTGAAGCCCTGCCAATACTGTGCAAGCCATACTGGATCGAAATTGTATAAATTGTTTAAATTATTAATAAAAATATAAGATTTATAAAATTATGAACCAAATATTTTTGCAAATCGTCGAAACTATCATAGAGATAATTAACCAAGTCGTCGAATACTTTTTTCCTTAACAAAGATACAATTATTTACGGCTATGTTGCATAAAGAGTCTATCGTTTCAATTCAGTAACTCTGGCTTAAAAACGAATTATCTTAAATAAAACTATAAGCACTCCATGCCAAATCTTGGTGTGAATTCTTTGAATTATCAATGAGAATACAGGTAAATTTTTTGAAAGGAACTTTCTGAATATCATTAAATGAACATGTGTGATGGATAAAGTATTTACCAAATTACTGAAGCAGTGACAATTTTTTATCCTTCAAGGTTTCACAAATACACCATAATTGGGTGCAATGTCACCTTATAAACTGGCTTTCTATCATATCTTTGTTCAAAAATTGGGGCGACGACACAGAACACAGAGTAAATTATGAATCGTTTGTCTTTGTGGGATATATAATTAATGATTTTTCTTAATCATCATCAAAATAGTCGTATGGATAACCAGTTTTAAATGGCCTTTGTTTATGACCTTTCTAATCTTACAAAAATGAGGAGATATGGTAATGAGAAAATGAGGAAGCTAGCTTGCTAAACCTAAAACAGCTTTTAAAGACTAGCTATGAATCTGTTATATAGCTTAATTTGTTTTGAAAACAAACAACAAAATATTTCTAGCAAGAGTTGAGTCTATAAATTCTTCCAAGACCAACAGTTTTTTTAATAAAGAATTTCTAAAATTTCCGAAATAGGGGTGCATGGGCGTTCACATACTAAAAAATACTGAGCAAAGTTTATCGAGTTCCGAATTTTAAAGCATATAGAAAATAGTAAGGAAGAATTTTTTGACGACGGTGGCTGCAAACGCTCACTTTTGTGAAAGAATTATTTGGTATTTGACAGAAATTCTGGTATAATCAATATAGAAACAATTTTGAGCAATTTCTGGCACTGATGCCTAGTCATATGAAAGATTTCGTAAAAAGATATAATCAAGGGTAGCTATATAAAAAAGAAAACAACAAACCTATTCACTGGTTTTTCAACCATCTTTCCATTCACATTTTCCTGAGTATAAATAATGTCCCCTTTCATGAAGAGAGTTTTTCCTTTAATAAGAGATATCTTGTTTTTTCGTTTAGAATATTTTATGTGTATAAAAGATACATCTGCCAATGATTTCCAGACTTCTAACAGCTCCTTATCAAGAGAGTCAAAGTTTTCATCCTCATATAGAAAATCAAAGAAAAACGTTGACTTCTTCATATTATCTGCAATGATATACAGCTTCGTTGTTGCCCGACTGAAGCATTCGATCAGCCTATACCGCAGAAACTTTGATCCAAATGGAACCAAAAATATAAAATTTGGAAACTCATATCCTCTAACACTTGCGTAATCAGTTAACAGCACCTTGAATTTTGAACCCTTATTTGAAAATTGGTCTATTTTGTTTGTCCAGACAAACAAGTTATTTTCCAAAAAAAGATGAACCATATCGTATAAGTATTCATCATATGTGCAAATAACATAGGTAGTGCTATTTGAGTCACTTTCAGTTTTTAGCAGATATAAAAGTGTAGAAGTGTATATAACCGACATCGCATCTGGCACAGAGGACATGTCTTTGTCAAAGCAATAAACTTCAACTGGACCAGCTCGAACAGTGGTCATGTTTATGTTGCTTTGATTATACTTCAAACGAATAGCGTTAGATCCTCGATTATAAACATTTTTTTCTCTTCCTTGCTCCTTGTCTACATATATTTTATCAATTAGGAAACTGTTATTGTCCTCAATTTTTACAACACGTGATTCCATAACTTTAGCCGTAGCATTTATAAAACTATTAATTTCATACGAATTCCTCATAGAGTAATCAAGATGATAGCAAACAAATGATGTCTTCTCAATTAAACTGTCTAGCTGATATCCAATATCGAAAAATTCTTCGGCCTTGCATTTATCAACTCTTTCTTCCATTGATTGTAAAGATATTGAAATATATGAATTGGTAAAATGTTTCAACAAGCCTTGTAGTTTCAAAATCTCCTCATGGTCAAGAAAAGTGCCGCTAAACTCATCAATAAAAATATGACCAATGGTGTGATGTTTTGCAAATATGTCTCTCAAATCACCAAGAAGAACAGATAGCTTTGGAACCTTATAGCAACCAATTAAATCACTACTTCTGCAAATAGTAATGTTTCTCTGAGGTATTTCTCTGCACCTTTCTCTCATATAATCAACAAACTTTGACTGCTGATCCTGACATACTAAGTATGCAATGTTAGAATCGCTCATGTTATTGACAACATTTTCAAATCTTTTCAACAAAACCAAACTTTTACCACTACCATAAGCACCTTTCAGTATAATGTGTTTGTTTGGTGAGCGCAACGCTTCATATTGAGCTGGTGTGAGAAGAACAAGTTTTTTTTGTTCCTCCATTTGATCTTCACAACAAGTTGAAAAACTTGGTAGATCTTCACATTCTATAGCTTCATAACAAAACATGCTTTTCAAAATTGGCTTGCCACATTTGGTAGTTTTCTCGCCTTTCAATCTTCTTACATTTTGATGAGAATAATGCAAAATTTCATTGTACCATAACAAAAACTTTTTGTCATTAGTAAATACATCTTCCTCAACATATAGTTTATTTTCAACACAGGCCTTGCAAAATTCTGTATTATTGTCATCACTGTAAGCAACAACATTGATTTGTAAAATAGCATTCGATTGAAGTTCTACATGAAGAATATTTGCGATTTGAATATTTTTTTTTGAGTGAATTAAAGCATTGCTTGTTCCTTTACTTGCTCTAGTAATATACAAGACTATGTTTGAATTAGCAATGTAACAAAAATAGTGATCATTGAAATCTGTCCTTGCAAACATTCCGGGTTTGAATAATCCAATATGCTTACTGAAGTTATATCCTTTGCAAATGAATCCACCATCATTTGTGTTTACAAGAAATCTCTTCAAAGTGCTAAGTATAGGGCAAAGTTGTTCACTAGCGTCAGTAAAGTCAAAAGCTTTTATTTTATTCAGCACAGGATACGTACTCCAATACGTTTGCTTTGTTTCCATCCACTCTGATATTGTTTGGTATTCTTGAAAGTGGAAATCTTTTGTACCAACTGGAACCTTTATGCGTAAATTCTTATTCTTTGCAGAGAGCAATTCGATATCATAAATATTAATTGGATGGCCAAAATACATGTAACTTCTTGATGAGAGAATATGACCTAAAATATGAAGAGAAATGGAAATAAGGAAATTATTTTACAATTTTAAAAGATTCCTCCAAAATTGTCATTTATCCCACATTAGTAGTTGCTGATTTTCTTAGAAAGTGTTTCTAATCTTAGGTTTTAAAACGAGCCTTAAAAATGTAGCAATTGTTATGGCTTCCTTTTTTTAGGCTTGTATTATTTTAACATTTGGATATCATAAAGCACTTCAAGAATATTGGTACTAATGATCTATAATACCACACCAACATATTTTAGATAGAATAGAGATTTCGAATATGGAATTTTAATTAGTATAAGAGATTTTTAGATAAAGAAATATATTTACAATGTTTTGTTGGAGGCCTACATAAAATTTACGAAATAATTTCTACACCTCTGTCTCAGTGACCCAGTGAGATACTAACCGATGAGTTTTCCGTGTACTTTTGGCCTTATTTTCTGGCTTCATGGCGTTCTTTCTATTTAGCCCAGTAAAATAATGTTTTAATTGTATCTTCCAATGAACTTTGCAAAATAATTTTCCTTCCTGGTGAAATTTCAAATAATTAAAAATGTTTTTTTTTTTTTAAGAAATTTATAATTAATTAAATGTTTTTCCGGAAACATTCAGAAGACTTGAAGTGTGAAATAACAAGCAACCAATGTTTTCGACATATTAACTAATTGCTAAAAACAATCGAATACTTTTTCAAAATAAACTAGTGTGTTTTTTCAAAAACTAGGTCATCTTGGTCAACCGGACAAAACTTTAGCTTACCCTCTGAGCTCTAGCATCTTCTGCTGGTTACTGAGACAGGACTCTATTTCTCCAAAAGGATCTCTTTACCCATAACAGACATTTTAGGTGCAAAATTACTGCAAGTCTTTGGAAAAATATTATTTAAAATTTTGCTTTAATATATCTCGTATATCTCATTGAGATAAGAGATACAAGCAGATCCAATTTTTGCTATCAAAAATATAGAAAACCCTCTAGCCTCAATGGGGCTCCTTCTAATATATTTACAGTATTTCATACTCAAATGTTATATCATCATTTTGCATCTTAAGCCTTAATAAAATTCCTGTAAATCTTTCGAAAATGTATCAATGATGTTTCATGGCTGTGCGTACATGCAAAGGGAAAAAAGTTTAATAAGATTTGTACAGATTTTAATGCCTTTTTAGTCCAAAAAAGTATTCAGATGAGATAGTGTTATAGATCTGGGTTAATAGACCTGGATTTTAATGCATTTTTAGTTCAAGAAAAATATCTAGATGAGATAGTGTTATTAGACCTGGGTTCGGGAATAGATAGCCAAGCCTAAAAGTACCCAAAAAATAAGGTCATTGACATTTCACTTTAGATGTTCTCAAATTGTTCAAGTAACACCAGCATTAAGGAGAAAGAACTAAACATTTCTTAATCAACGAAAATAATAACGACAAATACAACTTACTATCAAAATTTTTGACTTCATTAAAGAGTTGTAGATTCTCAGTTTCCATTTCTTCAATTACAACTTTTCCATCATCAAACTGATTTAAATAATTTCGCCAATATTCCCAAGTTGTATTATCACCTATGTTTTGTCGAATGCTTTTCATCATTTCCATATTTCTTTCCTTTAGAAATGAAAAGTCTTTTTCTAATTTGTTTAGATATGGTGTACTAAAACCAAGTATTCTGCCGAATCGTCTCCATTCTGACACTTTGCTGGCGATTCCTTTGATTACTAGAAACAAAATCATGTTCTAGATTACTCTTTTTTAAATGTTAAAGGGAGTGCAAAACTTAAATAGTACATTTAACCAAATTGTTCCAACGACCAATCATAATGCGAATTAGAAGTAATTATAACATAACTGCTTTAAAAAACTTTTTGGGACAAAATCACCAAATATATTTAAGTGTCCTTCATCATCAAGCTGTGCTGTTTCAACTTGGTTTCACAAAACTTTGGTCCGCGGAAGACAGAAACTATAATAACTATGTTTAAAGATGTAGAGGGTAAGCAAACGTTTTTGTAATTAATTATTCACAGAAAATAATTCAAAACGAAATAACATGTAATTAATCCTTCACGTTTCAACTAGATTTATTAACTTTTGATTTTAGTTTGCTTACTCTCTACGGCATCATTAAATTTGCCTTTTCAAGAAGGAGCAATAATTATGAAAATTCCAATATGGCGAACACGGCCGAACGGGAACGCTGTCCCAGAAAAGACTAAAAGATGAATCTTTACATAGATCCAGTACAGATAATGATCAAATTGCATGCTCTGCTTTCATTCTGAGAAGATGGAAATAATATTGTTTTTAGTTTAACACTACCTTGAAATAACTAATTTAGTTATTTAGTTTTAAAATAAAATTATCACTAGTTTCGAAAACTTACCCAATCTGATTTGTTGACAAAACGATACAATTTCTTATATTTTGAAAACAGTGCAATATCAAGATACCATGACAGCGTAAACAATTTTACTCTTTAAAATGCATTTTAAACAAAGAAGTTTTAAAAATGTATCAATTAAAATGAACTTTCAGTGATGTTTTGAAAAGAACTAAGAAGTGATAATAAAAGAACTCGGAAAATATTTGCCATATTGCTCTCGAAACCTTGCGATAACTAATACATAAGAGACTTACTAGTCATTTCGTAATCGTTCAATGACACATTTCTCCAGTTGAAAATCAAAATATTGGAAACTGAAAATGAAAATTAAAGTCAATGATCAAGAGTCTCCAGGTTTCCCATTCTACTAAAATAATTTTGACAAACAGCTTTAAAGATTCCAACATTGGGTGGCTTTATCAAGTTTAATACCATTTCCAGATCCTCAAAGATTATAAAAAATCTAACATAGCTAAGTTAATTTAAGACTATATGCAACCAATTAGATTTTCAGAAATATTAATTAATTTTCGACAAATTTGTTTTTAGTGTTTCTTCTTCATTTAAACCTAGAAAGGGTAGCAAAGATCTATATAGATCTAATAGGTAAAGATCTAATACGCGTAAAGTCAAAACAAAAGTTGAAAATGGAACTTCATGTCGTCAAGTCCTTTAAACTGTGAGAGAAAATTATTTAAAATAAAGTGCTCTTAATTTCAAAATTGTACATCTTAACCCTATCGGGACAGGACTTTTTTTATTTCTCAGGACCGGGGGCGGGGTGGATTCCGCCCCCTCCAGAACTCTGGTCCTAGAAGGTATTTTTCCAAAATCTTTTCCACAGAAGAAGACCAATCTATAAGGAACAAAATGAGCCCAAAATAGTTTTGTGACGTCATTTTTAAATGATGACGTCATCATTTTTATAAATTCGGGCCCGAAAATAGGGAAAAATGACAAAAAACCTTTAAATTCAAATAAAATCGGAACGAAAGAAGCTTTTACATGTGTTTTTCACCAAAATGTCACATTTTTGATCTAGTTCCACATAAAATAGGGTTTTTTCATAAATCATGCCGAAAATTAGGTTTTTGAGCTTTGCCTGGAAAAAAATGGACCCAAATGTCGCCCGCCATGGCCACCGTTCAATATATTTTTGAAAACTTTTTTGACTAAAATGTTTGTGATAAAATTTTAGGAAAAGTCACAAGAAATTAGGGCTCTATCTGAATTGTAGTATTCAACATTGTAGTTCGAATTGAAATTGAATGGAAAGGAAACAACTACATGTTTAAAATGACGAGCTTTCGCTCCACTCTGGGAGCATATTAATGTCAAAATGAAATTTTAAAAACGTAAGAAAATATAAAGTCCCTAAGGAAATTTACATCATACTAAAATAAAAATAGTGGTGCTGACGTCATTGTTCTGTTGACTCTATGGGCTCTATCTGTAATACAAGCCGAGCTATTTTAGGAAAACTGAGAGGAGAGGGGCGGAATCCACCCCCCCGGTCCAAATAGGGTTAACATAGATTTGAAAAAACTAGACGGAAAAACTCAATAAAAAACTTACTTTTATGAAAGTTTGTTACTTCTGCTATATTCTTATTTCCATTCCATTGTATGTCAACGTAGTTGAAAATCCTTTTCCAAAAGCTGATGGTGAGTGATTGAACAAATTTTTCTGTAAGTTTACTGTTGTTAGTTAGTTTTTTAATTTGCTCAATATAGTTTTGATCAATACCAATTAATTTAGCTATAGTAAACCAATTGGAATTGGATTCTTCTATTGCCTTCACCACATCTTGTAGTGTTTCCATGACCTGAAAAAAATAATTAGTATAAAATGATCAATTTAGCTCTAAGTCAAAAGTAGTCAAAGGATTTTAAAAGATACAGAAAAAGTACTTTTATACCCAACTACCTTCACCCCTCTTAAATAACTTTTGTTTTAGTTAAAGGTACTTTCCTGCAGATTTTTTTATTGCATAAGTCGAAAGAGTTTTATACTTTGAGTAACCTCTGAAAATTTCGCATGAAAATTCCATCTCCTTGTGAAGTTATGCGCTCTCAAAGTTGTCAAAATGGCCCACTTTTTGTTTGTTTACATTCGAGAATGAATGGAATTTCTCTATTTTTTCTCCTATTTCTAAAACATCAAATGGTTATATCTCAAGAAGTAAAAGGAAGTTTTCTATCAAACTTTCAGAGTAAGTTCAAAATTAACTTTGCTATCGAATGAGCAAATAAAAATTTCAGCGGGAATGTACCGGGAATGTTATTTTTGCATTAAATTTTGAATCCGTGCAGAAACCAACATTTTAACTTGCAAAAAGTTTTGTAACTCAATGTACGTCATTAATGCTCCTTCTTTTAGCATTTTCGGGAATTCTGGGAAATAAAGATTAGCATATCGTGGGGTATAATGGGACATGGGGACATAACTGGACAGTAAACTAAACTTTGTGCTTAGTGCCACTTGAACAATAGTATTCAATTTATTGGACAATATTTTCTTTTGTTGACTTACACTTTCAAAAAACCTGCAAAAATTATTGGATAATACGGATACCGACTAGGCTTTCTGAATGATAAATGAACGCAGTGCCCTAAAAATATAAATTTTTTATTTGCTGTTTTTTGTTAAAACTTTTCGTTTTGCTTCTACCATAGCCGTTATTTGCTGTTTGAAGTTTGTTAATTCGCTATGATAATTTACTATCTTTATTTACTAGTGAGTTTCATTTTGCTTTGAGAAAAAATTAGTAGTTTCATATAAAAACGAACACCAAAATGTTGAGTATGACGTGCCAGCCTATAAATTGCTAAAGATTTAGATTGCATCTCAAAAAATTTATATAATGCATAAAAAGATAAGAGATTTGATCTAAGAGATTTTATATTTCATAAGTAAGAGATTTGATGCTCTACTAATGTCTAACTGAAAGATCATGCTATGATACATAATATCTACTCAATGTTGATTTCCCCCTCTATTTCCTTCATTGTTACTCTTCTCTTCTCTTGTTACTCTTCCGTATTAGATATTTAATAAATTTCATCTACTTTTTAATGGTGAGGCATCGGCTACCATTTATTGTTATGTTTCCATCAATAATCAGGGAGTTATTCTGGTTTTCTGACCTCCCTGGTTTTGTGTCCCATTATGTTTATGCTCCATCAAGTGCTTGTAAAAGCAAGGTACCACCCTCTTATGAAGAACATGCTTCTGCTCCTTAATCTTCAGTTATTCAAATCTTTTTGTTGGTTTTCAGTTCATTCATAATTTATTCTTGAAAGAAAAATTGTTCAATTCACGGAATATCTATTCTTAACATTTTCACAATACTTTATTCCCTTAACTGTCCCATCATGCTTCATCTTACGCTAATATGATATATCTTCACTCTTCTGAACTTACATCTGGAGATAATATTTGAGTGGGTCAAGAACGCCAAACGGAAACACAATGATGTCATTTTGGTGTGATTTTAATTTCATAGGCGTCAAAACGCCAATTTACAAAAATTATAGCTTCTATTGATTTTTAATAAAAAGAATTACATAATTCTACTCAAGAATAATTCTATAATTCATAATTATAGAATAATTACACAATTCTAGTTAATTTAAGTATTTCGATAATTTTGTTATCTCTACCTCCTGATAAAGTTCATCTCAATAATTTTCCCTTAAACCTTATAGATTTCGGGAACACACTGATTTCTGCAAAATATCAGTCCATACAACTTTCCATAATTTAACAAATACTCCTGCTCATAATGAAAATAACACCACATTAAGCTGCTCTTACAATCTATCAACTTATGCAAATAGTGAAACTACAATAGTAAAATAAATGTTTCAAATTAGATGTAGGGTTGGTGACCTGGTAAAGCTGGCTCCATTGCTCTATTTCACATGAATGATTTTGATATCCCTGTGATGAGCTGAAAAAATTCAATACATGGTTTGAAAAAATGTTGTGATATTATTGTGCACGCGTTAAAGCTTTAAGAAATAAAGTTTCAAAGACGATGTTTTCATTTTCCGTAAAATATTTTTATATTTTCATAAAGCATGGAAATTTGTTTTTCGATATCTATGGTTATCAAGAATAAACCTTACAAATACGATAATTTTGTTTTTTTATACGCTGGCGAGGTGTTTACATTTTTTTCTACCAAGTATATACATTTATTTGACGGTTTCTATGTCAAAACTGTTTTTGTAATTTCTATTTTGATATATCCTCAATGTTACACATACAGTACTCTTAGCTCCATCAGCTGTCATAAAATATCAAAAAGTTCAGTTCTTAGGTGCAATTCTCAACATAATAAAAGAATGTGCTTGGGTGTTAGGATTATTAGTTACACAATATTTTTTATTACGTTTCAAATTATTTGGTAAAAATCATTGTCTAGAAAATATTCCATTAATTTTTGCTTTTCTCTTTTCTCTGGTTTTGAGATATAGATTTGTAAGAAAGTAAGTATCCACTTCAGGGTAACAGGGATGAAACACCTTGAGCGCCGAAACCTGATATTCACGGTGCTTTCATATAAACGTTATTACTGACTTAGGTTCTAGAGTAATTATTTCCCATATGTTTCACTATCATTTCCCAAAGAAATAACATTTTGCTCACTAGACGACCTACAACTCTTTTTTCACCAAAATTTTCACCGATATTTAATTACTTTCCTTCTTCAGAACATATAACCACAAGAATACAAAATGAAGTTTAATATGTACTACAGCAGACTCTCTATAACTCCTGCTTAACTCGAACAGTTTCGCTGGCACAGTGGAGAGAAGTTAGCATCATATAACTCTCTACCTGTGGTTGCTCAAGTTATAGAGAGGCCATTGTAGTTAATAATACATTAACACCCTAAGATGGAAATGATTTGGCGAAATTTTTAAACGGCCTAGCTTTTAGCTCGATCCATCAGTGAAAATTAAAAAAAAAAAAAAAAAAAAAATCTATCTGTTAAGAGAAGTTCTGAAGTGATAAGCCACTGTATTTCTGCATTTTCTCCTATTTTTTCCTAAATTCAAACCATGATTATTTTCCTTTTGTCATGTCTTTGTTTATAAATGGTTTCCACATAGCAGAAATAATATTGCTAATCTTTTAGTTATACACTCCCAATATAGTTAAATCATTTTCAATGAGATTGCTGTTTACGTAAAAACTACCTCAAAGAGCAAACTTTTTGGGGGGTGTGAAAACATATAGATAGGTAATGTTGAAACACAATAAGGCGGGCAGTAAACATAACAAATTTTCCAGATTTAAATGCTGATATTTTGAGAGCGACGCATAAAACTCCTATTAACATTTCAAGGATCGTATAACTCATAATTATCGAAGGAATAACGCCAAAATTAACCCTTTTAAAAATTTGGCCAAATTGTTTTTCCAAGGGTGTTAATGCACCTTTAAGGATCCTCATAGAGAAAAATCAGATTTTTTTCCCAATTTTCTATTTTTTTATCTTTATAGCTAATGATACAACTGAAACATTTAATTTTTTTATTTTTCTGTATTTATAGACACTAGCTGCATGCAGCGTCGTATTGGCCTGCTAACGCAGTCCCAGATCGCTGCGCGATCCTATACCATCAAGCTGTAAATTCTCAAAC
>JANSTP010036346.1:0-14787 GCA_025330745.1 Cladonema radiatum
TCGACGCCGTATGTATGACTCATTCTTGAAAGAGAACGTTTTTGCTCCAATATTTTAGCCTGTAAGGATCAGTGGAGGGCTAAAAACCGAATTTTTCACAATAAAAATGAGTTCATACCTTCAGCGAACTCCATATATGGTGTTTGGTAGGGTAGTGCTCATTCTTTAGTAGTCGTTTATATGGGACTTGTGTATTTCGGTGTTTATATATTCCAGACAATAGCCCATTTTTCTAGCAGTGCTAGCTGTATTCTCAAAACATGCTCGCGCAAGATTATATAATTTATTAATTTTTTCTTTCTTCTTAGATGCGAATGCGAATACTGTGAGTAATAACCATCCATTTATTGATTGATTTATTGATTGTATTCATAATTTTCACTCGACGTTTAATTCGTCTCCAGCTGCTTGTCGCGTTCGAACCAGCTGTCCCATTCATTCTCTATTCTCATTGAGATCGTTTTTTGCTCAGCTCTCTGACCTCTCTTTTAGCGATGTTGAATTTTGTGCTGTTGTATTTTTTATCTTGTTTTTCTGCAAAAGAAAAGTTTACATGTCACATATGATCAGATTCTTATATACGCTTATGTTCATTGTTATGATGAATTTAGTTGCCCCAGCACCTCGCTCTTATTGGGTTCGTGTTTGTTAGTTTTACTTACGAATTTGAAGTTGATAAGTTTCTCACCCTTGCGCTGTGGATGTGTCGATTAAGTACAGCAGTACCGAAAACATTTTCTTGTTCTGTTTTTTTAGAATTCTACTGATGTCAATGAAGTCTCTATCCGTTTCAATAAGGTTCGTTACATCGTTTTTTTAAAGTAATTTTCCTCAAGCTGCACTCTGAAACGCACAAGAAGGAAGAAATTAATTGATTAAGCAACTCCAAGCTATTTGGTCAAACATGCAGGAAAATTGTTAATGTTAAGTTTTTCTTTTGTTGTGAAAAAATTTTTTCAACCAAAGCCACGCCCTTTTCCATCATCTGCAACCAGTTCGTTTGGTACAATTCCGGAAAAATCGAGTTTCTGGGTGAAATGTCTGAAATTTGTCTACATAACTCGAAAGTAGTTAGAATTAGTAAACATTTGCCGAGAACTGCATGGAAAGTTATTTTTCTGTTCTGGAGATGGATTACCAAGTATTTGACTCTTTTCACAAAATTTTAGCCATTTTTCAAGGTGTATTTAGAAAGATGACAAACATATCAAAGTGCTCACAAAAATTGTTTTAACAATGTAACAAATTTCATGGTAATTTACACGTGTTTGTTTTATAAGAAACCAAGCACCAGGCCTAGTTCCTAAAGTTTCTTAGCATTTGCTAAATTTGCTTCCAAAAGTTTCTTAGGAAGTTTCTTAGGTTTTAATGAATAAAAGTTGGTTCATCGAAAAAAGTAAAGTGAGTCATTTATTTGTTGGTTGTTTTTGCTAGGCGATATAAGCACTGCAGTTGAAAAAGACAAAATGCACTGCACAAATAGCGCCCTATTTATCCCATATCACCACTTTCAAAGTTGTTTAACATTGAGTATCTGCAAGAAAGTTTCTTGATAAAAATTGACTTCAATTTCCTAGTTCTAAAAGTTTCTAAATTTTTCGCATGTCTAGTTCTAATTTTCTTATAAACCGGTTTCTTATAAAAAAAGCGTGTATTTGACCCGAAAAGCCTGGCTTGAATAGGATTAAAAAGGCAGCTCAAAGGGAATATAAAAATCTCAAGACTGATAGATATCCCTGGTCAGTCTAATTCTTTTTCTTTTTCCCTGATTATATGCAAATAAGTCAATGGTTAATTCTTTCATACCACTGAATTAAATTTTCTTTCAAAAAAATTTGTACTCGATATTATTTTAATGCTTTTTGTTTGCCCATGTTTGATGAATGTCAATCTGCTTTTAAGATGCTTTTTTTAGTTTTTACTTTATGTTTGCTTTCATAGTACAGTGACTGTTCTTATTGCAGCGTCGTAACAGCTCCAGTGCAGCAAAAGACGGCATAAGCGAAGAATTTTTAGACCTGTTGTGCAAATCTCAAGGAGCGCGCTTAGACGATCAACGCTGTACTTTCCCATCTGCACAGAAACAGTCTGTTGTACCACGTACGGGTACGTCACAGCCGTTAAAACAACCCGTGCAACATGTTTATAGCGTTAACCAAGAGGGCTTTATGGATATGCTCGTCAAAATACAAGGGGACCGCTTGAATGAACAGCGCTTCGAATTACCACTTCTTCCGGGCTTAAACAGCGAAGGTTAGTTATAAGACCTTTCCCGTAATGACGTCACCTGGATATTTTCGAATGCTTATTATTCCCTGCCTCGTTTTCTTGTTTTGAAGTCTTTTCAAATGATAGCGAGGTGGGAAGTAAAAATATTCGAAAATATCAAGGTTATATCATAGCGGGGAGGGTTTCTGATATTTTTATAGTTGCTACATTTTTATTGCCATTTTTTGGTGTGATGATAATATATTTGACCGGACAGTTTTTACAAATAACCATGTTCTAGAAAGGTTTTTAATCCTTTTTTTTAACGTCTTCTTAAGCAACTCCAATCCTTATCCTTCGTTCATTAGTTCTCGTGTTGAGAACTTATTGAGCGCATTGAGCTAATAGCGTTGAGCGGCGGAAAACTTTGCTAAGCCCAATACCTGCAAATCATGGCTTTTTTTACAAAGTTTTTATTTGCATTTGTTTATGTTTTCGGCATCCTGTTTCTTGTATACCTTTGTTTATTTTAGTGAGGGAAAAATTGATCGAAAAGCAGAAAGCTCGAGAAAACGTTCCAGACGATGCGTTTCTTGATATGCTAATGCGTTGTCAGGTAAAACGGAATTGGTTGATTTGGAAAGCAAATAAAATTTCCTGCTTTTTTTAGACATGTCTTCTCATAGAAAGGGACAAGTTTGAGCGATACCAATTCTTAACACAAAATGAATATATCAAAACTAGGCAGCAGAAAAAGATTTAATTTTATAAGATATTTTTTGGATAGTCTTTTAGAAACACCATTCATTTAACATTTTTTTCTTGTTTCTACTTCGACGTTACTCTTTACATATAGTGGACAATGCTAAGTAGGTTAACCCTGTAACAACTGGGGAGTGGGGGTGGGGGTGTAAAAATTATGGCTTTTAGTCTTACACAGGTACAATACACAGGTCAAACTGACCCAAGAAAATATAGGAGGGCCGGCCATTTTGTGTCCTCCTTACACAAGTGGCCTGCACTAGTGCTACTCCGTAAATGACAGAGTTAGCGCCCCCTGCCAAATAACTGTCCCTGCCTAAAGAAGCGTCCTGGTAAAACGGTATTTTGTTCAATAAGCGCCCCTGTCAGAATAAACGCCCCCTGTAGAACTAAAAGGGGGCGGTTTGGTTATTTTGTCACACAGTAATTAGAAAGGGCGCTTATATGAAACTAGCGAAAAAAAAAATGTAAATATTAGGGGCTGTCATTGTTTATTTGATTAAAAACCAAAACTACTCAATCTCTTAAACAAGTCTGTCAAGAGTTTTCATCCCAGCAAGTACATAAATATTCATTATTCTAAACTTACGTTTAAAAGTACGTTTTTCTTGTCATGATAAGAAAATTTAATAAGCTCTCCTGCTTGAATAACAACTGCCCCTCCAAAGGCAAAAATTTTAAGTAAGCGCCTCGGGCGCGAATTTAGTCATTTACAATACAATCTATGTAACCACAAACACAGGTTTGACTGTGGATATTTGTTATTTTTATTCTCCTAATAATAGTCTTAGTGGTTTTTCCTTGCTCAGGCTACACGAATTGACGATCAACGATGTGAGTTTCCACCCATACCACGTGGTCCTACAGTTCCTGACGAAGATTTTTTCAATCTCATCGTTCGCTTACAGTCGAAACGCATAAATACACAACGTGCTAGTTTCGATTCGAGAAAGAAAAGTTTTTAGTTGCCAGGTAACACATTAAGGTTTTACATTTATTAAAATTTTTGGTTAGTTTTCTATTGGCCCCCCATACATACTGAAGAAAAAATAAGTATGCTTTTGCATGTGTTCCACCCCCAGCCCTCCCTCTAAAAAAGAAATTAAGAGATTCGAAAATTTTTTTCAAGGTGGGGGAGAGGAGGAGGGGTATCCCTTTTCTTAACCCTTTTCAGGCCGGCCCCTGTAGTATTCCTAAAATTACTCGAAAACGACAAGTCCTTTTTGCATGAAACTTTGTGAGTTTTGGGTTTTTTAAAAAATTTATTGTAACCAGACTCTCATAAATTATGTTGGAAAAAATTGTAGGGGCCTGGTCCCGGGACCCATTCGGGGTCGGTTTGGTCCCAAAACCCCAAAAGTAGGATCTTAATACGGCCTGAATACTAGGATTAAATTTTCCTGAAATAACCTACGGCATTGCTTTTTTTTTCTGAATAACTATCGAGGGAGGTGAGGAGCTGGCCCTTCTGTGGAGACCGAAATAAGGGCAAGTTTTGGGATTGAACGAAAGCTAGAAAAAACTCTTGACTGTGCATAAAGTTGTTTAATTATACCGTAATGCTTCGAATAAACGCCCGGGGCGTTTATCAAATTTTTTGATTTTTTGAGGGGGCGTTTAAAAGAGGGGAGTGTTTATTGAATATTTTTTAATTTTATAATGTCTCTATTTGTTAACAACGTAATACCCGGCCAAAAAAGGACAAAAATAAGGGGTAGTTTTCAAATAAACGCCCCTCTTGGTATTTGCTTTTCGAATAAACGCCCCTTTTGTTGGGGGCGATTGTTGGATTTATTAGAAGGGAGGCGTTTATTGCAAAGATAATTTTTTAGAAGGGGCATTTATTCGAGGGAAGGGCGTTTAATAGAAGGTAATCTTTTATTCGAAGCTTTACGGTATGTGGGTATATGCTTAACGTATATTATTTCACTTCGAAAATTTTGAGGTAACATCCATATTCGAACAGTCGTTAAGGGTGCCGTGAAAAGAAAGATCAATAGTAAAATTTTCGACTCGATACTGCAATAGCTGCATGTCGTCTGCGAATGAAAGACATGGCAGACGTATCAAGGGTGGTGTGGGCGGTTTGACGGATGCTATGACAACTCAATGTCTCAGAGTTTTGCGAAACTTCGAGAGGACCTCAGACCACAGTCGGAACCATGTGTTGTGTATTTCAGTCTTTATGCCTTTCTCAATGAAATATTGAGGCTTTACCTTTATGTATACAACGATTGATGGGTAGGGCGGTGAAAAATGGCGTTATGAATTAATGGGTGGGTGGTCAATCACGGTCATGAATCAATCGGTCACTTATGGAAGCGGTTTCGATTTCAAAACAATAAGAGATAACAATTTTTCATCTTTTTAGATCTATACTTTCAAATTCGTTGTTGATCATATTGATCATAAAGTTATGTACAAACACGTGCTCATTAATATGGCGAATGATTGGTTGATATCAGTGATATATGGCCAGTGATTGGTCAATATTAGTAATATGCGGCGGTGATTGGTTAATGTCAAAGATGCGTGGTCAATGATTGGTCAATATGAGAAATACATGGCCTTTGATTGGTTGGTTGATCTTTGGTCAGTGATAATTTTTAATAGGTTTATATTCAGTCATGAAAATTATAGTTAAATCTTCTGCGATAATTTTCTGGTCTACGAAAACTATCCCCTCATAGAAAATAAACTATTTAAGTCATCTTTGGTCAGCTCTTTATGCCATTGAGACGTATAAGGAGTGAGTATAAGAAGGTATAATTCAGTGAAATTTGGAGTGGGAATTTTAAATTGCAAGTTTTTAATCCATTTATTCTTGTTGTTTTTTGGAATTTTGTTTTATATTTATTCATAGATATGATGATTATATGAGAGTTTATTTTTTTACTTTATTGTAATATAGATTATTCTATCTGGCTTCTCAACATTTGTTATTTTATACCGTTTCTTCACGTACTAGAATTTAAGTTATATAAAAGAGATAAGAAAATTATCTCCGTAATTTAGACAAAATTTAAAAGGATTTTCGGTTCTTCAACCCTTTTTTTAAGGATCTCGACCAATTTCGACCAACTATAATGAATTGATGAGGTCATTGCTTTGAAATGACGTCACAAAATGATATTATTCTCTTTTTGTTCCTAAATTGAAAAATGAAAAGTATTTCAGGGGGACCGGGGGATGATAATCGAACCCATACCGCCATCTCTGTCTTGGGGAGGCCCTCTTTACCCTGGCGTGAATAGGGTTAAAGATTTTCTATTTGAGATGACTTCTTCACTCTTTACCTCTCTCTTTTGGAAAAGGAAAAAACTGTGGACAACTTATTTGTTTTTATATCATATACTTGCTTGTAGTAAATTTTACTTGTGTATAAAATATTCATTTTTTTATATATGGAAGTTCCAACGGAAGAAATTGTGATATATAATACGCGAATAAAAAGTTTTTTTGATTTTAACGCTCTGGTGTAAATTATAGATTTTTTTTATACGAAAACGAGGCCGCTAGTGGTAAAAGTTGGTAGTATTATTGCAGCGAGCATTATTCGCCTTACGTAAAATGCCATTCTATCACCTTCTTCTTTGTACCTAATATACTTAATACTTGAAAAGACCATCTTTCATTTAATATATAGAATCGCCCAAAAATACTCTCGAAAAGTTTTATAGCATAAATCAAAAGAGATGACATTTTCGTATGAAAAATCCTTTTCTCTAGTTCATTGTACTCTCTTGACTAGCGAAAAAATGTGAGCACCCAGTTATTTAAATAGATATCTTTACATAAGACCCAGTGATTCATTTTCTTTGTTTTTCTTTTTATGTTATAATTTATAGACCAGATTTTTAAGTGATTATAATCCTAGAAAAACGGCTCTTTGCTCCCAGGTATGAGAAAAAAATTTTATGAAAAAAATTGGGTGAAGATATTACCGAGATGTTTTTATCTCCATAATAAATTACTTTCAAATCGCGAAAAGAGAACCAGAAAAACAGTCAATAATCCTTTATATTTATGCGTCAGGTCTTTTTCTAGTTGGTTTTTTAGGTACAGTAGACATCCGCTAATTCGAATGCTGTATAATTCGAACTTTCGTTATTTCGAACCAATTTCCCAGTCTCTTGAACTCAAAATGCTTATTTTTTATGCTGCTTAATTCGAACATTCTCTAATTCGAAAAAATCATTTAGTCCCTTACGTGTTCGAATTAGCGGATGTATACTGTATATCTTTTTGTGTATCTTGAAGGACTTTTGATTTCACCTACAGTATTGCATTAAACTCGATTTCTGTAGTGGAAAAACTACTTATTAGTAACCAATCAGCTTTTATATTGTGAATTGTGTTGCCTTTCTTTCTTATCTTGAGGATAATTTTGTCATTTTGAATCTTAAAAAACCATACATGTCGGATTTCCTCAGATCTTTTAAAACTAAGATAGTAGTATGGTGGCATTGATTTGCTTTGATGCTTTGAAAAATTCAATCTCCTAAAATTGTTGTTTGTTTGAATAGGATGGATATTTGCTGGTGTAAATTATTTGCTGATAAACTTATTTTATTATCTTAATAGCAGGTTATAATTATTTATCATTTTCAAAAGATTTCAAAAATCACATTTTCCTTTTCTTTTCCCTCTGGTTAGGTTTTTTACATTTTTATACCCTCGTCTCCGCCACGCCCCACCACCCGTTTTCACACCCATAATACCTGAAGATAGTTTGAGTAGGTTTTTGAATAAAGGCTGCCGATAAAAGAAACTTTAGGATGTTTTGACCTAATTATCTTTTTTCTTTTTTTCTGGTTTTGGAGTCCTCCAATATGTAAACGATAATGCATTCATAACATGATATGCCGGTTAGAGTTGGCAATAAGTTTACCAAAAAGATAATGCAATATAAGAATATTAGCAGGCCGTGAGTAAAAGATTTTAAAAATGAAATCCATCAAACTCTCGTACTATTTCTCCATATTGAAAGAGGCACTATCAGATTTTTTCTGATTCTCCGACTGGGATACTTGGTTAGCAAAGTATTCAGAAAAATATTTTTTTTACCCCAAATTCCATTTGAAATGAGGGGAAAATGGACCTTTTCCCGAAAAAAACGACTGTTTTCGTTAAAATAAATCGGTAAAACTGAGCTGCTCTACTCGCAGTATTTTGAAAAGAAGATATTTCTTTTATGAAGACGAAGAAAAAATGTTATTTATTTTACTTGATCTTTTGGCGTCATTTCAAAAGGAATATTCTAATTTATATTAAAGAAGAAAATTACCATGAAAACAACATGACGAAAGTAAGGAGATCAGGAATAAACGACTCATAGTAATATCCGTTGACAGATATTTTCTCCATTTTAGGCCCAAATAATTATTTTTATTTAAAAAGAAATATTTTCCTGATATTAGCCTCAGTTATGGATTGCATCTGAAGAATAAAAAAAAATCTGATAGTGCCTCTTTAATGTAGCTGTTTTGATTCTCAAATCGTTCAGAAGTAAAACAGCGCCCTTTCGTCACATTTTAACGCCCTTGGAGGAAAACGCGCGCCCCTCGTTTCTGAATATTGAAAAGAGATGACCGAAAGGTCTTCTTTTCGTTTCTTGTGTTTGTAGAAACAGTTGATAAAACAAAGAATCTTGAATTTTCTTTTTAGGATCGATAAAAGTTGTATTTAACAATGGAAACTTTCTCGGTTATTTCAAGGTGACAGCATTTTCAAGAATTAAAAAGATGCCATGAAAAGATGCACTCGAAAGCAATGGCAAAGATTCTGGTGAAGTTTTTAGTTTATAGTTTTAATGTTAGCAGTTTTAATGTTAATGTTCAGTATTTAGTTTTTCGCCCTTTCTATGTTGCGATACTAATACAAGCAAGTTTTTTACCGTGTGAAAAAATATTCACCTATACCTACCTTCGATATTGTTAAGCCGAAAAGCAAGTTCTTAGTGATGCCATGAACAACAAATACACTAGTGTTATTTCGACTTCTTTGTGTGTAGATATTGGGTAAGGTCCATTTGTCCGACACTGACTAGTCCGACAATATTTGGATAGTTGATTTGTCGGATAAGTGAGATGTGTACTTGTTCGACGACAGTTAACTTATCGACACCTCATTCATTCGACAGGTTTTAGTCTCATTTTTTGATTCATTCATTTTTGTTTACATTTTTTCAAACGTGAATAGCCTTTAAGAACCATTCAGGTAAAGAATTCCTAATGCTGGCCTCTTTTTATGCTAGGTGTTAAAGGTGTAAGGAAAAGGGTCCCAGTCTGGATGTGACGAAGGCTAAGAAGATATTTTGCTACCCAACACAAACTCTATATTTATTGCATATTTATGATTATATGGCAAAACCGTTTGCTAACAAGCAACATTTCGAAACTTTTTAAGAATTTCGAAATGATCTAGTACCACTGTGATCTCGAAATTTCGTTTACTAAGTTTCATTTTTTACTTTTTTGGTCTTATTTTGAATAATATGGAACTTTTTTTCAACTCACTGATACAATAAAAGAAAAGATGCTAGTTTAATTTGTCTTGTCGGACTTTAGAAATGTCGAGTAAAGAGTTTATCAATAAAGTGAATATCTCGTTTTTACGACACGATTTTCTTCAAGAAATGTCGTATAAATGAGATGTCGGACAAATGACTGTAGGACAAGTAAGAACCTCCCTAGATATTATTCATGGTATATCAGTCGCCACTTCTTCAGAAATGTCAAAATACATTTATCCATTGCCTCCTATGGTGTCATACGTATCGAAAGTATGACTGGACAGAAAAATAAGACAAATTCGTTACCGGTAAACAATCGACAAAGACTTCATTATCTCTATACGGCGTAGAAAAATTAAAATTTTTGAAATCTTGGAGGTCTTGGAGGTGGTGGAATCCAAACCGCCCTCCTCAGTTCCTTATGATGTCATAAAACCTTGATGCTTGCGAAGCAACCTATGTTTACGTATACTTTCCAAATCTTTAGGCCCCTCAAATCTGATGACGGTTTCGTGTCTTATCGGGTCAATGACAAAATCGTTTTTCATGCGATTTTCACCAAAATAAATGATGTAACATATGTTGCGGGTTAAATATTTGCAGGAAAATCAGTTTTGGTGGGATCTTATTAAAGAAAAATTTAGGAAAATTTGGGTATGGCCGCAAAAAATATTCTCCACCGAACTTTCGTAAGATAAATTTTTTTATATAGGGAGCCGTAATTATCACTTGTTTGAAAAGTGATTAAACAAAAAGAGACAGCTGCACGTCCCCAACCTCTCCCGAAAGCTTAGCGTTGAAATAGCAATCTTAGTTACAAATTTTGTTTATTTTGGCGTTTTTCTGTTTGTTCCACGTAGTAAATTTTCCCTCGTAACCCTCCTCGGTTGGTACAAAATGTACGAATGAGCGAATCTCAGTATTTGCCGACTTTTTTTCTGGCGCCCTTTCTTATTTATTAACTCTCAGGGACTTTTTGTTAGATGTTTTTATCGAAAACTTGTAAAGGCAAAGTTTTTTGCTGGACTGTTGTTATACAAACGAAAAATGCATGCTATTTTAATGCTTCATTGGTTTCTACTTAGACTAGTCTAGTTTCTGCTATAAACTTTCATGTTATGCAATAATCACTGTTCTGTGACGTCACTAGTATAATTACTGACAACATGGAAAATACATTGATATGCGTGGTTTAATGGTAGTAGGATTTCAAAAATGCATTCAATAAAATTTTAATGATAATTTCATTGACCGCAGACATTTCAGTTGAAAGCAAATGAAATTTTTTGTCTACCACAAGGAATTTCTTCCTACTACATTAAAATACTCATTTAGGCAGATTTGTCAAACAAGGCAGATGCTGTAGGCCATAGAAAACCGATTATCTGTTAGATTCAGAGCTGCAAATACATAAATTATATTTTTTTCGCATTTTCGGGGAAATCGGAATTTAAATTTCTCTGATCTTTTTTCTCAGAAAAATTACTGACTACAGTTTCTAATTAACCTTATCCAACTGAAAAATTCTTCTGAGGAGAGAACACCCTTCGTCTTGTCAGCCTTTTTGAATCTTCGTGGAACTGCACATACATTATCTCAAAAGCTGATTTCTCAGAAGCATAAAGCTTATGAGATTATTTTTTTAAACGGTTTAACGTGACGTGAAAATATGCAACATTTCGAAACTAAATTCCTTGATGTCACTGAAACTTGATTTAAAAAAGTTTAGTTCTTTTTAATTATATATTCTAATTAAAATTAATGAAATTAAAATACCAAGGCGTAAATTATTGCAATGCAATGCTAAACTTCCGCTCTCTCTAGTCGTTTCTTGTAGCTACAAAGCCAGAAAACCGGGAGATTGAATTTTTATCTTTTTGGCGAAAATACTAATACTATGGTAATAAAACTAGGCACATACTTAAAAAAAGAACTCTTCTTGAGCATATTAAAACACTTCTTATGATGACGTCATCAAAAAATCATTACGCCATTGTTTTTGCGACCGGCAGTTACGCGAAATGGACCAAAATAGGTCCGAATTTTGAAGGCCTGGTTCACCGGAACCACAAAAGCTTTTTTCATGCGGTTTTCACGAAACATCTTCAAATTAAAAGGGTTTCAACATTTTTTCAGGGTTTCGGGATAATCGCCCGGAAATCCAATTTTTCGCGGAATTGGACCCAAAATTGGCTTTACCGCTATTCATACAGTTTCATTGTGGTTCAATTTATCGTCTTCCCATAATTAAGGAAAAAAGAGCAATGTGGCTTTATCCGCTCACCCCCACCCACCCGGTACAAATAGGGTTAAGAAATGTCATAATTTTTCTCGTTCATGTACAGTCAATATAGACTTCCGTACATCGATACTCCATATTGCTGATTAATGGCGGCAAAAATCAATATCAAGGCATGAAAAATGTTTCACCGTGGATTCAATTTCAGTTATAAAAGCCTTCTGAGAATTCGAAACTGTAAAACTGAAAATAATATGAAAGTGAGAGATAAGGTTTAGCTATACTTCAACGTGGACAAGGTTAAACACTAGAAAATAGAAAGCGACAATGTCAAACTTTCACCCGTATGAGTCAGAGCCGTAACGTCACAACGTTTTGAATACCGTAATTGTTCAATATGGAAAGATATTAGTAGCACCTGGACGGAAAAATCGACCCCGTACGCCTTTCTGACAAAGGGAGAAAACACGTCGTCGTAAATTAACATCGTGCTATCTAAGTCGCTGGAGATCTCTCATTTCTTTCCTAAAACGCGCACTGTATTTCCAGTTTCTAATATACTGTATATTCTTATGATCTTAAAAATCCTAAACCTTCAAGACCGTAGAGTTAGCTAGATTTCATGATGAAAATTATGTTTCAGCTGCAATTTTTTAACTCTTTTAGAGGTCTAACTTTTAGAGATTTTCTTTAACTTGTTGCCTCAGTCATGGAGAGGAGACCACGTCATCAGGACGTCAGTACCCCCTGCCAAAGTTAAAAACATTTGCAACGGACCTGATCTTTTACCCAAAATGCGAAAGTTTAAATATCTTCGGGCAAAATCACGCTGTTGCGATTGTGATGAGTGTTTGGTGTAAATTCAATTGGCATCCTCTACAAACCGGACCGAGACCCTTGCCCCGGACCTCGAAAAGGCCGGACGTGGACCCAGAAAAACAGGACGTTATATAACCTTGAAAAAACCAAACCATAATAAATTGATGAACAAATACGATGATCAAGAATTGTTTGTGGCCAATTTTAACATATAATTATTCAATTCTTGTACAACAATTATCACCGAGCAAGTATTTAATTTCCCACCTGGAAAAAGACAACAGATGATTCATGACCGTGTTTTTTTAGGAAAATAGACTCGTAAACGAAATGAGCCTATAGTTTCTTCCCATCCAATGTCCAAATATATTTTTTGGTTTCTTGTCCAAGTAGCTAAGTTGCCATATTGTAAAACTGAAAATACTTCCCGATTAGCAAATTGTTTCACTATAAGTTTCCTTGTTTGTAACTAACCCTTGACTGCTAGCAATTTCATTGAGTTGTATTTTCTGGTGGTCACCACCACACTTGTTTACCGTCTAGCTACCTCACATGCTATTGCATGGTTCTACATGGCTGCCTGTGTCGGCTTCCGGCTTCAGGCTCAATCCACATTCTGGTCCTCAATTTTACATCTCAGACTCGAAAAATGGGGTCCGGTTTTTTGGGGGTCTGGGTCCGGTTTTTTCAAGGTCCAGGTCAAGGGTCCGGGTCCGGTTTGTAAAGGATGCCAATTCAATTCAGCTAAAACCAGTTAAACGTGTTGACCCCATTTTGCTTGTTTCCGCAATTTTCAAACACATTATTGAATTAAATTAATTACCCTTGATTTACTTATGATAAAAGAAATGACGTTAGCACTTGAGCCTTTTATAGGGATTTGACGTTAACAATTTTAAAATAAAAAATCTGTTTATTTACTTTTTAGTTTCAGTCGTAAAATATCAACAAACTTTGACCTCATTATTAATAAGGTGGTATTAGCCTACTTGTTTCCCCGGAAGCATTTGTTGCGAAACTTTCGAAGTCAGCAAAAAAATTACATCTGATGACGTCATTATTGCAATGAAATTCGTGGAATAATGAAACATTGAGGTCTAGCGTTTTGTATAAATACCACTGCACAACCTCATGGTTTTCATATTAAGTTTTCAAACGATGTGGGATAACACAATATGTTTTATATAGTGAACTTTTTTTTACAGACGTATAAACGATTATAGTTATTATGCTAAATAGTTTGGAAAAGAATACGCGCTCTTTGAAGCTTGGGTTGTCTTCTTATATTCAAGCTTTTAGAAGTAAATTAGTTGTAATAACATTTAGTTGCGCTTTTGCCACTAAGAAAGGGCCAATTGTATTCAAGTAACGGATGTAAGTTTCGAGGGATTTTATTTAAAAACGCTATCCAAAAAGTCCAAAAAGTTATCTGTGACCAGGATTGTTTGCATTTTTCAAATATTTGCTACTAAAACTTGGTTTGGGCTTATTAAAAATTGTAGATAACAGACTTGGTAAAACTATGATTAAAACTTTAGTTGGTTTTCAGTCATTTTGCGCTCTAACCGTAAGGCCATAAAAAAATTTGCTTCTCATAACTTTTTAACTAAGTTTTTCAAGCCTTGTGGGATTCGATGATCGTTTAAAAAATTGACATATAATTAGACAAACAACGTGGGAATTGCTTTAAACGGATGTGAAATTTCGTTTATTTGACATTTTATCAAAATAAAAGAAACCAGAGTAAATACGGAATGCCATAAATTCGACCATAATTATATCATTTTAGCTTCGGTAAATGGTCGTAAAAACTTGTGTTTTTTTTTCTAAGGAATAGTATTTTGTCGTTCTAATACGCACGATATTGATAATAAAAATCCGTAATTTTTCGATAATTTTCCTACAGATACAAAAACAGAAATTTTAAATTTTAAAACCGAAAATAATATTATAATTCCAAAATCACATTATGGCTAGCGAAACAAAGAAAGTCGTTCTTGCGTACAGCGGTGGTTTAGATACATCTTGTATATTAGTATGGTTGATCGATCAAGGATTTGAAGTCATTGCATTCTTGGTAAGTTTATTTCGTTCCTAATTTTTTTTAGTAATCTGATCAAATAATCTAGTAATGTAGTAATCTAATAATAATTTAGTAATCTTTTTTTAGTAATCTGATCAAATCAAATTTGCGAAAACTATAAAACTCATAGTATCATATGGCGTAACATAGTAATAATATGAT
>JANSTP010036457.1:0-14785 GCA_025330745.1 Cladonema radiatum
ATGGACCAATGAAAATGCTTGCTTCATTTTCTTGTTGCAAAATGTTATGAGTTTCTTGGCTTGAGTCGAACTAAACTTTCTTCTCGCCCTTTAGTATATTCTTACTTTGACTTCTCAAACTGAACCTTGTTAAAGAGAAAAGAGTTTAGCTACGCTAGACTAACTTGGTCATGGCTTAATAAAAAAAGTAGCTCAACATCCCTCAAAACGGGGAGGGTCGAAATCTAGAAACAAAAACGACCAGTATGGACACAATCGAAAAAGGAGACTTTTCTTCAAGTTTATAAATATGGTTAGGACAGTTTCTTTAGGCCTATAGCTTTTTGTAGGAACAGATTAATAATGTCAACAAATTCGAATATAATTTGAACAATGTTTATTCACTAGATAAATTTCAAAATTTCTAAAACAATGCATATTATAAAAATTTAATCAATTGCCAAGCCCATAGAAAGTGTTTATAGTAAAGGGGATGAGGTATAGCAGCTGAAACTTCCTTTGATCATGCAATATCAACATACATTTTGATTTCTCGGAGAAATACTACTGTGCTTGGAAAAAATGCTAGGGGGCTCCCTGCAGACCCACCTCTCCCCGTAAATCTGGGCTTGATTGCACCATGACAAATCATGCCAATAAATGCACATAAAAGTATTTTAAATATACTTTAGGCCTACATTTTCCCTACAACATTTCGCCAGAACGTCCTCGTGGTTACCTTTATTTTATTGTCTTTTATCCAACGTTTTCGGAACTCTGATAGTCAAAAAACATGAAATAATTGCAAAAATAGAAAGAAGGAAAAATATAAAGTATTGATCAAATGGAAAGCCAAGAGGTGATTTGCTGTCTTTAACATCTTTGATGTTTGTCAACGACCAACTGAACAATGAACCAAAGAATGCTCCTGATGCCGTTCTGAAGAATGAAAAAATGCAAATTGTAAAGCGCATTCAGAAAATCCTTTACAAAATTCCGATATACTTACACCGATATGCAAACAACGTGTAAAAGTAATTAAATTTGTGAGAAATAACCGTATGTAAGACAAGAGGTAGACACAAACCAAACACTCCTTTTTCTGCCTACTCCTCCCTGAAGTATATAATATACCTTCCAATTGAAGCCATGGTCATAGCGAATCCATTTGCCGATCCCAGTAACTCTTTTTGAACAGAGTTATTTATCAATACATTGATGCAAGTAAATCCCAGAGCAGCGAAAAAACGAATTGCAATCAGCAAAAATACCAGCAAACACCATAAAACGTATCTAAAGAAAATATGTGACACTTAAAGCTAGCATACAACTGCGCTATCAACTACGTTGATATCTGTATAAATTATCCTTGATATGAATACATTGTAAATATGCATCTACCAACTAGATAATATTTGAAAATTTCAGCTCTTTTTTGTTAAATCTGCGTTCGAAAATTCGCATATCCTACGGAAATAGCTTTTTTTGTAATTTATTTAGCAACGTGAAAAGTTACCGTGTTTTTAGCAGCTGGTCACCAACTGTTATGAGGTCGTTTAATGATCCATAAATCATGAATATGATGCCAATGCAAGGCCGCGAGATAAGGGGGCTGGGGTGAGGGACCAAGGCTTCCCACTTTGAAATCTTTGAACTTCTTTTTTTAAACTTGACTTGACGAATTTTGTCGAAATTGACCTTTTATCTACCTTTGGCCCACTCATCCCAAATCGTTATATGGAGGCCCTGCCATGGTAATAAAACTTTGCACACTCATTTAGGCTGTTGGAAAATTAAATATCATTTTCGTCCCTAATGTATCTATTTTACTCCATAATATGATAATGTTTTTATCAGTTGTTTTTTTCTATAAGATTGTTAATTACAAGTTAAAACGTCGCAAAATGTATATAAAAATTATTTAATAAGAGATAACCAAAAAAGAGGCAAGAAAGAATAAAGCAAAAGCACATGTCTCATGTTCTCTGAAAATAAACAGTGAGAAATAGTTGGGAACGGGGCATGGATGTTAGAGGGGTAAGCAAAGTGAAAGTAACTATGAAAAGTCAAAGATAATGACAACATTGGAGACCAAAAAACAAAAGAATAACCTTTAAATTAACGGTATTGAAAATCTATTACTAGCTATAATGAATCTAATCTTATTAATGCGAGAAAAATCAAATTTTCCCGTTGAAATTGGCAAGAATCGGGTTACCAAGATCCGAGAAAACAGCTGCTAATGAAACAAGGAGGTATTATTCGGCATTATTTCGGTGTCAAATCAAAATGTGTGTTGGTAAATTTCATTAAAGGTCATAATGCATTAGTTATGTACTGGAATGTTATGATTCAAAACAAGGCGTACTTGGTTAAAAAATCTTTAAAACAAAAAAAAGAAACTGTGTCTCCTTAGATGAAATGGCGGCTGAATATTCGAGAATGGCTAGACATTTGCGAAATATGTTTATGCGCTAGGAAAAAAGTTGAAAATATCCAGGTGATTATCACATACTATAAAAAGTCACATACTATTATCACATACCATAATCTTTTAGCCAATAGACAAAAGATATAAACTCCATCTATTGCCCTCTAATAGCTATTGAAGGCAATAGACTGACAAGGATATTAGGCAGAAAAAAAAATAGGCAGAAAGCACTTGTTAGAGAAACCCTGGCAGCATATAGGTTGGAGTTTTATTGGTCTAAGTTTGGTTGCAATTGGTTTAGTCGGGATTTACTGCCCGTCAAGCGAAAAGCGGTTGAAATATCCCCCTCCCGCTTAGTTTTTTAACAAACACAAAAAATTTCTGGAGATACCAGTTCTAAATTTTCAGACCATTTTCAATTTTTATCGCTTGGCCAAGTAATTAGACCAACAATGCGACTAAAATGTTCTGATACTGCAAATAGTTTTTTGCAGCTTTATGAAAACTGCATGAAAAAATATATGTCGTTAATTTACAAAATATCTTACCTTGTAGAAGGAAAAATAATTCAAAATAAAAAAGTACCTATTTTGAAAACTTTGTAAGAGAGGAATAATAGGATAAAGCAAAGCTTGAAACAAACAACAAATGATAAATGTCTGAAAAAGAAAAACAGAAATCAAATCTCGAGGCCTATTCCTCTTCGATAAAAGTTATTTCTAAATTATTAAGTATAGAAATCTTAGGTGAAATTCAGCGCAAAGTATTATCAATTAATCGAGAAAAAACTCACATTTTTGTATCCAAAGTAATGCATCACCTATAAAGATTAATTTAAAAATATCAGTAAGCGATAAAAATTTGCTCCATAATAATGCTCGCACGAAAACATGGCGTATAAGTTTTCACACTTGTTTAAAAATAATCTTCCTATTCGAGAGATACATCTCGAATTAAATACTTACATATTGAAAAAAACAAAACGAATTAAAGCATTGTTATTAACCCTATTTGACATGGGCTTTTTTGGTGTGATGTAGCCATGGGGGGGGACAGATTCCGCCCCCTCCCCTAAGATCTCAAGATCTAGAAAGAGTTATGCAACCAAACTTTGTCCACTAACTTTGTCCAAAATTGGTCAAAATATTCGTTAGTCCCTAAAACTAAAAGCTACAAAACGTTAGACACACTGGCTTTTTAGAAAAAAGTCAACGGTGCAAAGTTTAGAGGGGGCGAAATCCGCCCCCCCCCCCCATGGCAAATAGGGTTAAAAGACATCTTTGTAAAATTCTCATCTAGTCTTGGCTCCTTTGTAAGACCGAGTCAGGGAAAATTACCTATTCTGCGTCCTCTCAACGCCAGTGGTTACTATTTGAAGTAAATTGAATTACAACAACAACTTACTCTTCCCATGACCACCCATTGTAAAATAAGGGTGATAAATCCTAAGATCATCAAACTTATTCCAATTTCTTTCGGTGTAAAACCATATCCATCTAAAATAAAAATAGAACAATATTTTGTAAGTTTGAAAGTAAATTATTCATATCTCAAATTTTGGAACCAGCTTCAAATGGACTTACATTATCTACATTATAGTATAAAAGACTTTGGAGACCCTAAATACTATTTGTACAACTTACAATGTAAATACATTTCTCGTTAGAGTTTTATCCACCCTACAGGTGATTTTGTTCATATTGTCTAGAATTCTTAGAAAAAAAATTTTCTGTTTCCTTTGAAAAACTCGTGATAATTAAGCCTATTAATCCTAGATTATAGATCTCAATCTGGCTTGGTACACCAGTATCCATTGGAGCCATTCTAGAAAAAAGCTGTTCCTAATTCTAGCTAGCTAAAACATTTTGGCCTCATTTTTGATCATTGTAGCGCGCACAAGAATGTTTCTATTTTTGTAGTCAACACATTAAAATCCATAAGCCGTTCTTATCTCTAGCTGAACATTCTCTCAAATTTTATCTCCTAAAAGAGTAGCCTGGCGCAGCCTAGCTGTTTTTCTTTCACAACACTGCATTCAAAAACAACAATGAAAAACAGCTCGAAGAATCCTAGAGTCCAAACATTCCATTCTCCTTTTGTTTACTTTAAAACCAATCAGAATATAGAATTTTCAGAAAAATCTCTTCTATTGTTTTAACAAGCAATCGAATCACTTATATGCATAAGGGATTTTCCCATTATATAATTTAGGAGCCAATTAGAATGATTCTTTTGGATTTCGCAGGCAAACAAGATAGAGTTTTCTCTACTAGGATTCACTAAACCTTTTCCCTCTCTTGTTGTTTTTTTTTGAATCGAATGTCGAATGTATTTGGTAAAGAGAATAGAATTAGCTACGCTAGACTACTAAAAGAGCACTTCTTTTTGCTAGCTGATCACACCTTTGAAAATTTTCCGCCTTTAGAGCCGATTTTAGTTCTAGCTGAGGTTAAGAGGTCTTTATTTTACTTGAATTGTCTTCCCAAGAACAGCTCTATTTCCACCGCTAAAATGTCCGTAGAACGGCTATTTGCAAGAACGGCTCTATTGAATGCTTTTGTTGCTATGAGTCCACATTTTATTGATGAGATCCACCAATGTCATTAGCAGTTTGTTATTGAAACTTCTAAAAATGTTCTAAAAATGCTCCACATTGATCGCTGTTTTTAATAATTTAAAAGCAATGAAAGCAGTTATAGCAATTAAATATACAGCATCTAAAATATCTCCCTTATGCATGTCAATTTAGAATATTACTGCAGCTTGTACCAAACTATCTGTACCAAACTGCTTATTCTTTTTTATTAAAGCAGTGTCACTAAAGAAAAACGCTTTAGTTACACTAGATTACTGTACTGTGCTTAATCTGAGCTTGACGCAATTTAAAAATTCGACCAAACTCTTTTTCATAAGTTATTAGCTTACTTTGAATATTTACTAAATTTGAGAATAAAAAAATTAAACTAAAATACGAACTGTATTTTGGTGATGTTGCTGCATACAACGGATAAGCTTCGTCAAAACCCAGACTTAACAATGCGTATAAGAGGTAGATTAATGAAGTATATATGAGATTCTTGTTTCTGGAAAAGAATATGAGAAAATGAGAAGCAATCAATCATTCAACTTTCGATTATTTACTATTAGCTATAAGCAACATTAGAAAAAACGTAGAATTTTCATCATAAAACTAGCAATCAAAACAGACAGTTAAAGTTTTGAGATTTTAAACATTTACTCACCTGAACAGATCTTTGATACCTGGATTTGTCCTCCCTTCTATTTTTGATTTATATTCGATCATACTAATTGTGTAAGATATTTTTCCTCTTATTTTGGCGTCCTTAAAAAGATGGGTTTTTTCATTTTCCTCTGCGTCTCTCCTCCTGTCTTCTTCTTCAGATTTATCAGGACGATTGCTATAAAAAGTCACGAACTAATGAATTTAGTCGCTGCTCAATTAGTCAGGTAACTTACATAAAATCCTTTGCTCTCATTTTTGTAAAAATCTGTTGACTAGGCTCCCTGAACGTGAATATATTCTACTTTAAATAATCCCATTTCACATACTTACTGTTTACAAGAGGGCGGAAAATAGGCCAGCCAAAAGTACGATAATAAGGTGAAGCAGCCATACAATATAGCCACAACTACACAAGGCAGAAACACTGGGAATTTCTGTATAAACGAATCTAAGATGAAAAAGAAATGCTATTGTACCCAAACTTTCACATACATAGTACTTTTACATTAAATATCACAACCGTAACACCCTTAAAAAATAATTAGGTCAAAATTTAAATTTGCCTAATTTATAGCTTAGTCGTTAGATTATCGTGAGTTACTGAAATCCAAAAAGTTTCAGATTAGTTTCGTTGAACAAATGATTTTAATTATTAATGGGGTAAAAAACCATACAAATCATAATTTGTTGCCAAAAAGAGGAGAATTCAAATTCAAAATATTGGGCTCAAGAATCAAAGGTGAATCAACAATTAAATTGATTAATACCGCTCAAATGTTTTTTTACAGAAAGCAAACGAATATAAAACTTAAAGCAGAAACCAAAAATTGAAACCGAAGGAAACATTAGAATATTATTCTGAAACTTTTAAATTAGAAACCGTCATGAAAGAAACATTACAGGCGAAATAGAGTTTCCACTCAAAATGTGTGTGGATATAGCTCTGATGGGAATGCTAAAAAACCTGAAGAAAGAATTTAAAATAATATTAAATTTAACATAAGTTATAATTAAAAACACAAAAATAGCTTTTATATTTTATGCGCTTTTTATTTTACTTACCACCAATACTGGGACCTACTAAAAGCCCTAACGTGTACGAACTAATATAAATAGACATTGCCAAACCCGCATTCGTGTCGTCTGTTAATTCACTAATATAAGCTTTGCCAACTATCACCATACCTTAAACAATAATATTTGAAATACTTAATACTAATTTATACTAATAATTTATAATAATATTAACTTATTACGAAGAGAATCTGTCTCAAAGCCTACATAAATTTACCTGTCAATGAAATCTGACCTTTTTAATGAAAACACACCAACGTTTGTTATAGTATGATTTTTTGACTTGCCTTCAATAATCAGTTTCTGTTTTTTCATGTCTTTAATTTTTTATTTATCTATTTACTTGTTTTTATATATTTTTTCCTCTTTTATCTGGAGCTATTGGGAAAAACCTGTTACTTCTATATTTTCTTGAGATTTCAAATTATATATTAGGCATGGTTTGAGCCCCAATGGAATATTTTTTTCTAAAAAATAGCTTTTTTGAAGCCTTTAGCCTGGTTCACACCACTGAGATAAGGCTTATCTCGAGATAAGGTCTTATTTCACTGATGTGAACCTTAATTTCTTATCGCAATGAGTGAAATAAGGCTAAGATAAGCTAAGATAACAGTGAGATAAATAATAAAACGTTTTTATCCTTATCTCACTGCTATCTCAGTTTACCTCAAACATTGAAAAAAGCCGTCCTATGCTGCAGCATTTTCAACGCTTTATGCCTTGAGACTTTTTTTCCAAGCATTTTGCAGAACAGTGACAAAACAGATTAGGCTCTCACCTTAAAAACTATCACCCCAAAATACGTTTTTTCATAAATATTCGTGTAGTTAATATTTTTTGTTGAAATTGGACTTGATTACAAAATTTATTTGTGGAAATTTTGATTCATAACGTTTTTCCAAACTGGCTCCCACTCTCCTCTAATGACGTCATCAAAAAACTTGGTATATCAATTTTTTGACATTCTTGAAAAAATATTGCGTTATTTTTTTTGTTTCTAATTTCTAATTAGCTTTAATGACTAAATTTGTTAAATAGTTTTATATGTAGACTAGAGAGACGTCAGGAAAGCTAGATTGACGTCATTATGACGTCACAACCGTCAAAATGTCGTCGGTAGCATAAAATGCTCTCTTTCGCGATTTTGATGACGCCATCACTTTCAAGAGGGCTGCCAAACCACAAATTTCATTCTGAACACCTTTGTACCAAATGCAATCTATTGTGCCGTCAAAATATGATAACATCATCCTTTTTTCTGCTGAGAGATTGTCAAAAATCGGTCCTTCGGAGGTCACTCTTTGAGTAGCAACTAAAACTGAACCAAAAGAGCTTCTTTAGTGCCGTTTTGACCGTTTTACTACTAAGACAAGGAACTTTGGTATCATTAACCCTATTTGCTGGATTCCGCCTCCCCAAACTTTGCACCGCTAACTTTTTTCTGAAAAGCCTGTGTGTCTAATGTTTTGTGGCTTTTAGTTTTAGGGACTAACGAGTATTTTGACCAATTTTCATGAAGTTTAGACCCTCAGAACGGTGACAATGGCTCAATTTCGGGCCAAATTTGCCCGAAAAATTGAGTGAAAGTAAGAAATGTTTTTAAACAGCCAAGAATAGCATGCTCAAATGTATTTCTTGTGGCTAAATTCCAATAGAGCATCACAACAATAGTATGTAAACCAATTTTTGTGAAAAAATATTGTGTCTTTGAAAATTTAGGGCTGTTTATGCCCAAAAATTTACAAAATCGGCAAAATCTGTACCATTTCCTTCATGTCATGACGTCATCCCCATAGTGAAGACGTCATCAAAATAATTATGACGTAATTTTGTACATCAGGTGTTGCAGTATTTGTGGACAAGGTTTGGTTGCATAACTCCTTCTAGATCTTGAGATCTTTGGAGGGGGGGTGGAATCTATCTCCCCCAATGGATACATCATAACAAAAAAGCCCAATGGCAAATAGAGTTAAAAGTTGCAACGCACTTGTGCCCAAAAATCGGATTTTGCCTATGATGACCCCAAAAAATGATCTTTTCTTTCTCTGTATTGTAGCGGCAACTGAAGTTTTAGCTAAATGCTCTGTTTCCTGTGCAGTATGTATTCGAACAGTACCATACGCATATAAAAGCAGATTAACTTTAAAAATCATTTTTTGCATTGTGTGCTATGTTTTCCAATAGAAATTGTTGCTAAGTTGAAAATTAGTAGTAAGAAAAAAAGTCTATTGTTGCGTTTTAAACACTATGATAGCATCTACCGCTCTGTATGAGTTGTTTTGGTGAAAAAATATTTTGGGTCAAGTAGAACCGGGGGTTTATTCTTAAGTGTTTTTGCTTAATAGAAAGTCATTTTTTGTATATACGACAAGTATTTGTGCTATTATGTTAAAATAATTGAAACTCTAAATTATTGCAGAAAAGTATAGAAAAAACTATGGTTTTTAGCAAATCTCTTTTAATTTTCTTTTCAAATTACCCCCGATTTTTGAAAAAAGAAAAAGCCTAATATCTTGCCACACAAACATTTTCAGATATAGGTTTTTATAGCTTTTTTGGATCCATTTTTAATAATCTTTTAAAAGGTACAAACGTTTTTTGATTTTAGAAAAAAAAAAATTTTTGCCCTAGTAGGGATTACTCTGGTCCTGAAAATACACATCTAAGTCAAATTCGAGATGTATCCGAGCGTAAAATCAATCCTTATAATATCAAAAACTGTTGTTGAAGTTTTCATGACCAATTTTTAACAACTGAATCTAGTTTTTGGAAGGTCAAAAAGTTCCTCGAAAAATTAGGAATTTCGCCAATTACCGGTGTTTTTAATGACGTCATCACTTAATCACGTGACTTAATGAGGTTAAGACTTGGTTTTCCAAAACTATTTATGGTGTTTTACATTTGTGCCATTCATTCAATTTTGTTGAGTTTTAGAGATTTCTACCTAGGCGGGGGTTAGTTTTTACCCCCCCATGCCTTTAATCCTTTTCGGCTAAACGTTTTTGTACTAAAGATATGAAGATAATGACTTTCAATAACTTTTTATTTGAAACATATCTGAAAAAATATTTTGGAGCCGACGCCCTGGTGGCCGAAAACAGGGGGTTCAAAATTCGGCGGTGTCAAGGTTGTCGGAATTGTTTTGGAAATTTATCAACATTTGAGCCAGATAAGACCCCAGAAACATATTTTTGGGCTTCAGACAACTATTCTAAAGGTTTTTAGTAGTTTCCAGCAAAAACAAAACAAAACTAATTTTAATTATTTTGTGCCGGTTTTGGCATTTCCCGACTACCCACGATTGAATGATGACGTCATCAAGATGGCGGCAGTGTGGGGGATAATTTTTTTATATTTCAAAAGTTGAAAGGTTGGTCTACTACCATGCAAGTTTCATCTCATTTGCGCTAGTGGTTGTGGAGTTAGGGGAATAGGGTAAATTTACTTGCCGTGCCGAATGACCATCCGATAGACCCTGGACCGAACAGGGCTAACGTACATTTTTACCAATATATGTACCTTATCGGCCCTTTTTACGCCGGCCCTAAATGGCGTTAAATTTTGGAGAGCGGCGTTAAATGGGCTGGTGAAAAAAAGGGCCGGCGTAATATGGGCTAAAAAAAAATAATTATTTTTTGAAAAACTGGCGTTAATTTTCTAGGCAGTTATAGCTGGTATAGTCCAAAATTTTTGTAATATTCCAACACGGGCTTTGAAAAATTAAACTTTTTCTTCAAGAGTAAAAATATTCGAGGCAATAAAGTCTTGCGAGTCCTTATGCTAGAATTTAAGAAGTTTGATTTCCGCCAAAACTCAATTATTTCCCATATTTTCCATAGTTTACCATATCTTTTATTATAAAAAAAGAAATTATGTGACCATTTATACAAAATAAGTTAAAATCAGTATAAAAATTTGACAAAATATCTTCTGCAGATTTCTATAAAGGCGAAAATTGCGGCCCAAGTTGGCGTTAGGGAGAAAATTGCGAGTGGCGGAGTAAGGGCCGGCGTAATATGGGCTGGCATTAATTAAGGGCCGGCGTAAAAAGGGCCGATAAGGTAGCATAACTGGAAGATAATGCCTTGAAAACATCTCATAAATCATCCATACCAGTCTTTCTATTTTAACTTATGAGGGCTTGAATTTCATTAATGCCCTCTGGAGCGGACATTATTGGCCATTTATGTCCTCGATTGATAATGGACGATTTTAAAGTTCTAATTTCCGAATGTTTTGCTAGAATTTTAAATGTGTCACAAGTAGAAAATTAACAATAAAAAGAAGAAAAAAAAAATCAGCAGAGACAGCAATAAAAGTTTATCAAAAATTAGAAAGATTAGTTAGGGAACAGAAGAAAACTTTGATTTTGATTTCAAGACTGATTTCGGTAAAGAGGAGCAGCAGAATATCGTCAGTAATGCTGTACGATAAATTTTGAGAACTGTGCAATAAACGTTCATGGCTTCACAGGCCAATACCAATGAAACTTTGAACTATTTTTCTTGTTGCATTTTATCACTGTTGTCATATTTTAGATTCTTAAATTTATTGTGTTGCAATTGACTACAATACTAAGCTTTTGAAAATCCCAAAGGTTCCCTCGAAAATTAAGTACAGTGAAATCAGTACTGCAATTGTAATAAAAAGAATAGGCGCGCTACTCATCTAGTTTGCAAAAGGGATATTTTTTGGGGGTCTGTGGCATTTTTCATCTAAAAAAATGTAATTGTAATGTCAACAAGTAAAATCCTATTTACAAAAAGACGCGGGAGTATGTGGAATTGGTAATAATGGTGACAATATCATTTTTTCGGGCATTATGAATATTTGCCACCCTTGTTTTTTTTTTATTTATTTACGTCCCTGCAGATCAATTTATGCCCTCGGCTGCGCCTCTGGCATAAATTGATCTTGCGGGCCATAAATGAAAAACGCGGGTGCTAAATATTTTATAATGGCCTCAAAAAAAAAATGTCATTGTTATATAAAAAAGCCCATGCTGAATAGGGTTAAATTATTAGGAATGCACACATAGCTATAATCAAATATTAATTTTAACGTTAATTTTAAATAAACGTTAAAAATATCTTTGAGTTGAAGAACATTTGAAGAAGAAACTCTTTAAGACTTTCTATTTTGAAACTGATGCATAGGGAACGTGTAGATTAAATTTTAGGTCAAGATCATGATCCGATAAGGATATACATACATTCTTTAAAGCTTTCTCCAAGACCGAACAATTTTTGTTTTTGCATACATATAGATGTAATATCTTAACTAGAAAATAAGATTGTATATTTCTCAAGTGAGCAAATTGAAACTCAAAAAGTCATGTGATTTGCCGCCAAGAACATGGCTGAATTTCCTCTAAATGCTTTAGGAGAGCATTGGTGATAATGGTACTAAGAGAGGAATATTTGAAGCAGTTCTTCGTAAATCCTTCTCTAGCAGTTAAAAGCATTACTTTGCTCATAACAACAAAGCTTTTAAGAACTTTTTGTTTCAGTTATACCTATAATATGATATCTCTACGTATATACCATGGCAATATAACTGAAAATGCCATACTTGTAGTGATGATGTCATCAAAAATTGTTCTATATAATTTTATATAAGTCGAAGATTGCTCTATTAGTGAGCAAAATTTTGTTACTTAAGCAGTATTTGTCATTGTGATAACGAAGGGGAGGGGGGAGGAGAAATCAAAAACATTCCGTGGAAAATAGGTTTAACTTTCTGCTTTCAGGCGAAAAGTATCAGAAGAATTATAAAAAAATGATTAGCGCTTGTTAATACTTGACTTACCCATAGAAAATCCTTGGAGACATCTTACAATTACACCATATATAAAATTTTCTGTAAAGCCAAACATAAATCCAGTTAAAGTTGATGAAATTGCAGCAATTAAAAGGACATATTTTTTCGAGCATTTATCGGATGCATATCCCCATAGAAAGCTGGAATTGGAAATGAATCGAATGTTCGAATGAAGTAACACGTAAAGCAAATACTGTAAGGGTGATTCTATATTTTGTTTTTACAAATTAAGTATATTTTTTTCTTCTGTCTGCCTTACCTTGTTTGGACTAATTTAGCCTTAAGAAACTCTAATTTACTGACCTGGTGAGAAACCTGCAAAATGGAACTACAGCTGCTAATATTCCAACGTAATATCCTAAAAAAAGAGAGTAATGTTCAGAGCAAAAAATTTGATAAGCATATTTAACCATTTTCACGCTGCTGATAGCATGGGAGGTTGGTTTACGTCCTTGATAGAACCCAAGATACCAGCTTTTGCACATAAGCATGAAACACAGATTTATTTGTATGTCTCCAGTTATTAAGATCACAGGAAGATCACAAAAATTTGATTTTGATTTTGACTTTTCCCATACGAATATCCATAGTAGCATATGTTAATTTTTTCAGTAACACGATGTCGACCAGTTTTTAAGAGCACAAAAAAAACCTACCTGTGTCCACTTCAGATACTCCAAAGGTCTAAATAAGAAATATAGAAAAAGCAATAGTCAGATAGTCTTATATTGTCAAGTTCCCAGCAGTTTCTGCACAATACGTTTCCAACTAGAATTTTAGTCATTGAAAGTTCTGCGATTGTAGCTTTGCCGCGGGTAATTTTACCACTAAATAGATTTAGCCGGGATTTTCGACATGGTAGTTTTATCAGCCAACTTGAAGTAAACTTTTTTTTTAAATATCTTTTTTGGACACCGTACATGCCATTTTATAGAACAATATAGCTCTCTCTGCTATCTTTTTCTCTCTCTCTCTCTCAACAGATCACTATTTCTGCATCGTTTATTTTTTGCTCAATACTCAGCCATAAATCAGTCAATAAATTTTGTTGCATTTTGTCGTTGAAACAAGTATGAATAGGACCAAAAAAGGTTTTATTGCAAGCATGGCTAGCATGCTGAATTCTTTAAATAATTTGCACTAAAAAAATTTATACGGTTTTACGCTTTGATCTCTCTAGTCTAAATTTTTTGAAAATAAAAAAGAGTGGATAAATTACCATCATATTTGGCCAAAAAAAGATACACCTAGGTGATATAACTGAAATATGAAAAGGCATGAACCACCGAAAGAAATGAAGGAAAAGCGACAATGGAAAGCTGATACTGTTATTTTATTTTTATTCACAACAGATTAACCATGAAGAACTTAAATACATAAGAAACAAATTGCGTGTATGTTTTGGCCACCCCAGAATTTATGTTACCGTGCATGTTATACTGGGATAGACAAAAACATTTTGAATTCAATTTTAGATAAATTGTATTACCTTTCTAGCGAATAATGACGTCCAATTGTTTATCAACATTTGTAATCATTAAATTACAGAGACAAATTATTGTACCTTGACAAGTTTTGGAAGAAATGCTAACGCCATCGTTTATTGACTCATATTCATCAACTGCCAAAGAAAATGTAAAAGAGAGGAAAGACTGTGTTACTGTGGAAATTCTCTTGCAATTTATATCCTAGTGACGTTCCTAAAATCGTTCAGAAAGAAAAAGACAGGAAAGAAATGGTAAAGAAATCCTTTTTTAAAACGAAATATCCTAATTGCAGTCAATAAAGCGGGGTCGGCCCACTTGCACGACAATTCACTTGTCCGACATCCCACTTATCCGACATATTTTCCAAAAACATATTTTTTGTCCACTTGTCATACAGACCAAAAGTACGACACCCAGTTATCCGACAAAGATTGTTTTAAAAAAGAATCAAAAACAGAAATTTTCTGAACCATTAATGAATTCGCTAAACATATTAGATATCTACAAAATGAACATTTATAAAACTTTGCAATTAATGCATAGTGCAAAAAGAAACAATGCGCCAGAGGCGATTTTCAAAAATTTGAAGCTATTCGACATAACTATCCAACTCCTTACTCGGAAGAAAGTTTTAAACTTCAGTTAAGCAAAACCTCTCAGTCAAAGTTCTCAATAGGGTACAGAGGACCTAATCTGTGGGAGCAATATTGTTCCATCAGATCTAAAAACAGTAGAATCAAAATTTAAATT
>JANSTP010036568.1:0-14780 GCA_025330745.1 Cladonema radiatum
CGACCGAGGCGTGGGTTTGAACTCGGAACCCTTAGATTCAACGAACCTTAGGATTCGCTGCCCGATGCGCTACCAACAGCGCTACGCCCCCTACTAGACTGTAATGAGGAAAAAAGATACCTGTGATGGAACTCATGGAGCTAAAAGTGTTTGTTTTAAATTCAATTTCCGTTTTTTCACAGTGAAAATTAGATGACAATGGTTTATATTGGCAGGTCACAAAACATTATATAAAAGATACATTACTTACATCCTCAACATCTGAATGTTTTACTTTTTTCTTCTTTTTCTTCTTCTTTACTTTTACCTTAAATATATATTTGAGAGATCAAGTTTATTTAATAAAAGTAGAATTTAACAAAGAGAAAAAAAAAGACAAAACAAAAAATTCATTATCAAAGGAAACTGCTTTCAATAAATGATCAAGAAAAAAGTTATTTCATTAGCTCCAAGGGAAAGAAAACGACTAAGAATATTGATAAGTCATTTTCGTCATGCTTTACAGAAAATAGCAGGCACCTTGCTTAAACCTCTTCAGATGTAACATTTTTATGATGGATAAAACTACTAGGCTTCTTTCTTTAAAGCACCAATCAAACAGAAAAAGTAGACTTCAAAAACAATCTGTATAAACTTAAAAAAAAAAAATTTAGGCAGGCTCAAACTTTTCTGAATATCTACGAAACTGTAATAGGTATTAAGCTAAAATTTTCAACTCATTCTCAACTGTTAATGCAGAAAAAGGTGAAAAAACGTTTAGTATCTTGACCCCAAAATCCAGTGCAACATCATCATTTGACCAAGGCTTTTTTAGATTTTTTAGTTAAAGGCAAGATTTAAAAAGCGATTACTAAACAAAAATAAACTAAATTTTGGGGATGTGACAATGGAAGAATGATAGCTAATAGGAATTGGTTTAGTATAAATGAGTTTTTCTTGGCGTTTAAGGGAAATGTGAGCTAAAAAGTCCCCCCCCCCTACCTCACCTATCCTAAATTCAAAAAACATCGCTTTAAATAGGATTAATCCCTAATCAGCATGGTTTACCACCCTTTTATTAAATTAGTAACTTGAAAATAGGTATAAGTTTATTCTTAACTGAACCAAGAAACAAAAGCAATAGAAAACTGGTAGAATTTTTTTTACGGCAGCTATACAGAGTTTTAAAGAAACCGATAGATTTGCATCTTCAACTGATGCAGACTGAAATGATTCTACCTGATCTCACAAACTTTTATTCTATCTTTCAATTCTTTAGGGCCAGGCTCATATTTCTAAGAATTGCAGTCAACAAAAAAGTTGGATTATATTTTCATGCATGTACTTTAAAGTCAGAAGTTTATTCCAAGGGCTCCTTTTATGCCGAAGGAAAAGTTAGAAAAAATAACTAAAGACGCAACTTTAGTATTTAGTGCCCATTGTGTTTTATTTATGACCATTTCATAAAGCAACTTTGGTAAAAGATTGAAAGATGCAAAAATCTGGTCACATTGGACAAAGTTTAATCGGAAAACATTTTGGAATAAATATTGAATATTGAATAAATCAAATTGATAAAATATGGAATCAACTGTTGGGTAGATGAGATGTCAGGATAAGTTAACTGTCGGACAAGTGCACATCTCAGTTATCCGACATTTTAACTGCCCAAAATTGTTGCACAATTGACTGTCGGACAAGTGAGTGTCAGACAAATGGACCATACTCAAAGAAAACAATAAATAAAAAGTATTGAGCAAGAAATGTAAAAAACTTTAAAAATATTTACAATCTAATATTTTTCATTTATGATATTTTTCTTCTTTTTTTACTTGATACTTATTCTGAAACCTTCTTTCTAAAATAATCGAAAATTTGTTAATAGGCAAAATAAATAAAATGATTTGTTGTTGCCGTTAGGATAGCAATTACGGCTGTATTCGGAAATAATGATAATACCACATTTTCGTTGCAATGTTAAGATTTGTGAAAGAACCTAAATTTTCTATGGGGCTTGATTATTATGATCTTTTGGCTGTTTAATTCCGAATTCTTCTCATAAAAAGCATTCTTGTCAGGCCTGCAAAAGGCCATCATTTTAACATGCTTCCTTTACACATTAAAATCATAGTGGTAATAATATTTTTTTCAACAAAAATACTAATGAATTTCTTTGAATTCTTTAGACTCCTACCACTTTATATCATCTGACCAGAATATTCAAATCCTTAAAACTGCTATCTTCTCTATAATAGGTCTCCCATTAATGGTGCGTTTGGAAAAAATTTTCATCGAACAGAAGAGCTGAGATTCTCTATAAAAACCTTAGGCCTTAGGCCTCAATTGTACAATTAGCTTATTTTAATTTTCTAACTATTTTTATTTTCTTAAGGACCTTCTTTTTTGAAGAATAAATTTCTGAAAAAATGAAGGATAATACCATAAAAAGACATAAAAACATTCTTCTCCAAAATTTCTTTGCATGAAAAATTATGTCTCATCAAACATATCTGTCAAAATAGTTTATTGGAAGCAATATCTGAATATGTAAATTGAAATAGAATGCAAGAGAAGTAGAAATTAAATTAATTACTTAGAAATTTCATTAAATAAATATTTCGAACGCAAACAATTGACTTACTGGTTCTTCATCAATGCTGGTATCAATTAGTTTTCTCTTCTTTTTCTTCTTTTTTCTTTTACCGTCTTCTTCAATTGAAAGCTAAAGAATTTAAAACCAAATATTTTGGAAGGTAAAAGTATTATTGACAAAACTAAAAATATTAATAATGCAATTTTTTGCAACACTAGCATACGAATGCCAAAGAAACCATCAAAACGTCAGAAAAACCATTAAAATTAAAATAATTTTATGAAATATTTGACAAATTTTAACAACAGTGCATGGACAGCCAAAATCCAGCTCTTACTGCTTATTCAACCTGTTATAATATTTGGTATTTAAATATTTAGAAAAGTAAATAAAAAGAAAAGTTTTTTTATTTTAATATGACAACTAGTATTATGCTCACATCTAACTCTCGACTGGACTATAATGATTAAAATATCAAATACTGCAATATCTTACCAATTCAATCTTCACATTCTCACGCAACCCTTGTTCTTCATTCAATTTCGAATTATAATCCTAAAACAAAGGGAACTACTTTGAAAGGACGATTAACAATTTCTAAAATATATATGCAGCATATTGAATATTACAGATTTGAAAGAATGATTCAAGTATTCCTTTTTACCTCATAAGATATCTATTTAGCAACTTTGCTAATTTATAGCCATGAAAAACCAACACCTTACTGATGCTGGTTTTACAAACAAATTTAATGTTTTGATACTCAAAAGTAAATGCTCACGTTCTCTGATGTTAAAAGGTTCCATACTTACATCGTCAGTTTCGATTCTCATCTTCTTCTTTTTCTTTGAAGTTACCTTAAATACAAATATAATTTAAGAGAGAGATCAAAATACATTTGAATAAAAACCTGGGAAGCAGCTGAAATTATATTCAGTGCATAACATCTTAATACAGATAATCAACCAAATGTTTATGATGCTATTAGAAGAATTGCTTGTCCTGTAAGACATTGTCAAAATTCTTTTTGCAATTAAGTAAAAGAAAAAAAGCAATCCTGCCATTTTCCTTCCAATATTTTACTTTTGATAATATATTTCAAATCCACTATAACGCAACTACTTCTTATATAAAATAAAAGACACATAAAAAATATGTTTAAGTACATTTTATTCCATACATTTTTCATTTTCCTTAAATCCTAGTATTGATAATATTGACTTACTAATTCTTCATCCATGATATCACGTGACTCTGTCTTCTTTTTCTTTTTCTTATACTGTTGAAATAAAAAAACGCAGTTTCAAAAAAGATAACACAATGAAATTAATATATTTTTAGAATGTGTACAATACAATTATCAAAAACAGCAATAACTAACATTCAAGAACTTGTCAATGACATGTTTTCAAAATATTGCGGTTGAACAGATTCACCAAATTAAATACATGCAAAAAACCATTTGAGAACTTTTAGAATCACTTGAAATTTCCCTTATATACAAAATTATTTTAATGGATAAAAAAATAGACATATTTAAAGCAATTCAATTGTTTCTTTTAATCTTGACTAATATTTCAGAGCAAGTTCGATGACTGATCTCATATTTGATTTAAACTTTAAAAATTGGTCATATCCATTGGTCATATCCGCAAAAAATCCGAACTAAGAAAAGTCTTTTTAGAAATTTCACAATTTAATAGGCTTAAGATAGTTACAACCAGTTTTCACCTAAGAGTGAGATGCAAAACTCAAACTGTTCAAAACTTCAAAAATCAAATAAAAGTAGAAATATGGAAGAAAACTTATTTTCAATATGACATAACATTAAATAACATATGGAAGAGTAGAAGACCATTCTGAACGGAATAACAATCAAAATTCAAAATACTGCAACACTATTCTCACCAATTCCGTTTTTGAGTTATCATTCCAATATTTTTCTTCATCCAACTTCAAATCATCATCCTAAAATGAAAGCATTTTATTTTGCCTACAATTTTTCCAATTGACAAACTTATATTGAACAGTTATCAAACAAATTTTTATAATACTCACACCCTCAATATCAAAAAGTTTAATTTTCTTCTTCTTCTTCTTTTTCTTTACTTTTACCTCGAAAATGAAATTTGAGATCATGTTTGTTTCAACAAAATAGAATGAAGAAAAGAATTATTACTGAGAGTTTTCACTAATGAAATTACCAAATCTTTATCCTCTCTCCCAGGAACTCTACATCAACCTTTACCCTCTCCAAGCTAAAATCGCCAGGTTGAGTTGAAGTTACTCAAAAGCATTATACCTTAATGGCACTATACCTCAGGCCTCTAAAAATTAGGTGCACGATCGGGAGCAGCCGCCTATTGGGCACGCAAAATCTTTTAAGGCGCCCAAAAAATTGGGCACACAAAAATCAAACTTTCTTAAAAAAGAAAAAAAAATTAAAACATAAAAAATGACATTTGAAAGAATAATATAACTTATATTAATCTTCAATGCTGGGCTGAATTTAGTTTTTTATTAGAACTAAACTGCTTTCATCTTGAACTGTGTGGTTGTTACTTTTGACTTTTTTCTCGCACGCTTGCCAAGTTGTCAAAGCACTAACATTAAAACCGTTGCCACATGTCACGGCCAAAAAATATGAAGATGAAGTCGAGTGCATGTGTCTTTCTGTGGATTTATATTGCCATTTAAGTTTTTATTTTCCTTTTTAAAAATATTTTCTTTACTACTTCTTTCCAAACATATGCATTTATAAAATAATTTATTTTTATCAAACGATTAATCACTTATGTAAATAAGCTGATAAAAACTTGCACATCATGTTGCGCATAAAATTATGGTAATATAAATTATTTGTTTCACTGAAGTCGGTTTATAACAACGTTAATATATTGCAGATCAATTATCTACCGTGACCAATTCAACCTCAAATGTTTTATTCGACCATGATATGTTTACCACCAAAAATTAGTCCAGCAAAAATATTTTGGAGTAAAAGCTTGAGAAATTTAAATTGAAAATGAATATTATTAAAGACTAATTAAGCATATGATATAATTTCTTACCTAATCTCAACTATTTGTGAAGCTGTGCTTATTATTGCGAATGATTTTTTTTCAAAGTGTTTGTACTATATTTTCATATATTATTGTACTACAATTTGGAAAGAAAAAACAAGATGATAAACGCAGTATACTCTAATAAAAATAAGCAATATCATCTTTCATCATACTACAAGTTTCCTAACAAAAATACTATTTAAATACTAAATGACCTAACGTGTCCGATTTCCGTGTCCAATTTGTATGCCCGATAGGTTGTTTAACTCATTGAAGGTGCCTGAACATTTTGCGTACACAACAGGCACGCTACGCTGTAATGAGGCACCCGAATTGTCGGGCATGAAGTGAAAAATGTTTAGAGGCCTGTACCTTAACATAAATATTCCAACCCAAACTTATAATGTCATATAATTTTGTCATAATGTCATCAGAGAGACATCTGCAGGCAATGACAGCACCAGTTTTAAGGAAAATCTACAATTTCTTGTTTTTCTTCAATTGTTATTGGCAAAATGGTTCAGCGCAACTCAAAACCTCATTCAATTCTATCAGAATATATATAGACTGGTGAAAATTTTTCTTTAACATTTTAAACCTTTAGCTGAAGAATCTAGCTCAAACCTTTTTCTTGATTGATCCATGCAACTTTTCATTCTCCCACTCAAGGAGCTCCAAATATTCCTGATATTTTTCTTCTAAATACATTAATCTTTCCTCTCTTTTTTTCGCCAGTTTTTGTTCAAGTGAGTGTTTAAACAAACGTTTGTACAGTGAAACCTGTATAAGATGACCACTCTAGGGACCATACAAAAGTGGTCTTCTTAGACAGGTGGTCTTCTTATACAGGTTGAAAACAAGAGAAAATTAACTTTTGGGACCAAGAACTAGTGGTCTTCATAGACAGGCGGTCGTCTTATAGAGGTGATTGTTTTAGCAGGCTTCACTGTATTTAAATGACTATAATTAGTTTCAAACATAGGAATAACATGTTTCATGATAGTTTAACCCTATTCAGGCCTGGCTTTTTGTAGCCTGGCTTGATAAATCAGGAATCATAACAGCAATGACAATAACACATGGTGCCTAGTACTTCCATCCTTTCTGCACACTTCTGTTTGATTTCGACAGTCATGAATAGTAATTTAATTATCACTTTTATGGCAATGCTGTGAAAAGCAAAGGTTTTCCAAGACTTAGAGATTACAGGTATTTTAGGGCAACTTCTAAACGATTTGGTTCCAAAAAAGGAATATAATTCATAAGGCTTTAATTAAACTAAGTTGAAATTGGCAGAATATTGGCTATTTTTGTTCAAAATCAACATATATCGCATGTGGTGCTACGGTGACAATGAGACCACATTGGGCACAATTTTAGTTTTTTTTTAAATTAGTAATTTTGATTAGTACACAAAAAGTATTGGGTCATAATTTGTTTTAGATGAAAAGCTATTAAAACAAGATAGCTGAATTAGGTTACAAAGATTAATAAGAACAGTTTAAAAGGAGAAACAAAATCACAACAGCCAATACCTCTTTGTCAAACAGACTCATGTCACAAATTAATGCAGTTGTAGGTGAATATTTTGCTTTCTGAAAAAAGTAAAATATAAAAAAACATTCTAACAAAATATAAACAAATATTTACAAATGAGATGATTTTTGCGAGAAAAAAATTCAAACATAAAAGAGGCTATATCTCCAGAACTGAAACTTACAAGACATTGGTTTTGCTCTCATCGAAAAGGGTGTTCAATTTCCTTTGAGTTAGGTCTATGGTGGGCGGTTTGGGCACTTTACTACGACTGATACCCCCTTGCCACCCTTGTTCCCAGATTAGTCTGGGAACGGAGCTCTAAGGGTTAAAAAGCTTCAAAAGAATTCTAGCGTTTTCAAGATCAATTGAAAACTTGTGTGATCGTAAAATGTTGCTCATTCTATCTTGTGTTGCCTTTGTTATAAGTTGAAATATAAGAGGCATGGTATCACAGAAACATACTTTTTTGATTTTAATATACAAAAGAAACATGGTTTTACTACTGAAAAAATTCTTCCAATAAAAGATACAAACATTGGAAATCAGACATTGAGCTATGATTGATTGTTAAATTTTTGTTATTATTAATGAACTAACTTTTTTTAGCTAAGCCATCTTTAGCTACGCTATTTTTGAGGCTATGCCTTCAACAAGGTTTTTATGCACACAGTGAGAACATATTTCCATTGATTTAAGAGTCGAAAAGCTCGAATTAATAATTGCAGACCTGTTATAAGATATATTTATGAAAGAAAGTTGAAGCAGGAAATCAAGAGAAAATACACCTTACTTGCTAAATACATGTTATCTATATTGAGGTTACTTATTTACTTATTGCTAGGTATTCATGAAAAAAATTTGAAAAAGCTGTTAACAAGTCCCATTTAGTTTATTTTATTTTGATGACTGTTATAAAATCATAAACTCAAAGGCATTGAGGATACTTCAAATTAAACGGACTATAGAATAAAAAAAATTTATAGTTTTTTTAATAATTAGAAGTTTTTGAAGTATTTTCTCAACCAAATTTCTAATTTCTCATTAATTAGAAAACCAAGTATCAAAATGCCTCATGTCTGTCAAATTTCAATAAAACAAAAATGGTTGACTTACTGATTCTTCATTGATGATGCTATCAAATACTTCTTTTCTCTTCTTTTTCTTCTCTTTCTTCTTTTTCTTCTCCTGTCCACAAAAAAAAATATTGTCAAAAATTTAATAATGATCAAACATAAAAAAGAAAATATACAGTACAAAAACACACCATCCACTTTGGGGACTGCATTTTAAGGTTTTAACAATAAATTTAATGTCATAGGCCAGATTTTCATATGAACTTATCATGCCTGTACAAGAATTAAACTGGAAGCATTCTGATCACAGTCAACAGCACTATCCAGTAAACTACGGCTACAGCACTAACATTATATAACGACACTTATCAGTACACAGCTATCCAAAATAATAATTTTTGATCAAAAGTTAGTGGTCTTTATACCCAGGTGGTTGTAGAAAGTTTTTATATCAAGAGTTGCATATAACTGATGTAAGGATAATTAATGAAGACAAACAGTGTACTATATGAAAACTATCTTCTGGTGTAGGATTGCACCAGAACTAAATTATATACTGTTTCATAGGTAAAAATGGATCTTTCAGCTTTTGCTTTGTAGAGCCAGTATAAAAAACCAAATATCAGTGAAACTAGTAGAATTTCTCTCTTTTAGCTTCAAAGGCAAAATTTTCTATATAATAAATCTAGCCCTGAAACATCACAAAATTTCTGTTACCACCCACACAAAAATATCTTCTGTAGAAAAAGTTGCCTGGATAAACTGTAATACATTATTTCTTGTCATGAAAATAATCTTTTGCAATGGAATTTCAAGTTTAATTGGCAATAAAAAGACAATATTTCAAAATTGGCAGAGGTCAAATATCGCAGTTTACGAATAAAAAAAACTTATCATTGCCTCTTTTGAAACTTTTGAAACATTAAATTGCAAAATTGATATACCATATCTCACTCCTAAGAGTTTTGAAGCCATTAATAATATCTGTGCTACCTTATTTGACTAATAAATGACTTAACCACACATGTAAAGTCAACTTACAGATTTTTTGTCAATACTGCTAGCCAAAAACCTCATTCTTAACCTTATTCACCCTGGGGTATGTGCTTCCCTGGTAGTTTTTGTCTCATAACTTTTCAGCTATAACGACTATTTGTCTAAAACTTAGTGACTTTTCATAAAATTTACTAAAACACATTTTTGAAAAAAATTATGCCCAAATTTATCTCCTGATTGCCATAGCAATCGTGTTTTTCAGCCTTGGTTACTAAAATTTTGCTATTTTTAAGAACAAATATCAATTTTTTCTCACTCTTTCATGCAACTGAACTGATAAAAATGATTTTAAATCGTGAATTCTAGCACATTGAAGACATAATTAATAAAAATTGGCCAATTTTAATACTGGTCATAATTTTGCCCAAAAATGCCTGAAAACTAGTGTTTTACAACCATGTTAGCAACTTGATCCCTTTTTTGATGAAGTCATCACTATTAAAGTTATGCAGAAGTGTATACAGGAAAGGTTTAATAATAAGTGTGTAGAGTTTCATTGTTATTGGTATTGTGGTTCCTGATTTATGAACGGGGGCACAATGTGGACTGAATAGGGTGAATAGGGTTGAATATATATTCACCAGTAACAGTGTTTACACTTGAAAGACATTCTCAGCTTGATAGAATATGCCAATAAGTACCAGAAAGGTCTTAATTAATCATTAATTACATATTAAACAAACTCGAAACAGTTGCTTGCTAAAAGTTATTTCCTTCAGAACAAGATTAAACCCTTTCAAAGTTTCTCAAGAGGAAAATGAACTCAATAGCATTCCTTCATTTAATACTGTCCAAAATACTCCGAGCTTTCTGAGAAAGAAGGAAAAAATTATTATTTTTTGCACAATATGATTTTTAAAAATTCCTCTCTAACAGCTAACTCTGGACAAGGATACAGTATAATTATTCAAATTCAACTACTCTTGAGTTGTATTAAGTACTCACCGATGTGTTTTCATCGTATTTCTGGTCATCTTCATCAAGTCTTGAATCTGCTGACTAAACAAGAGAATACACAAAAAGGTAGAGGGAAATACAAGAAACATTGCCAAGAATCAACCATTTTATGATGCATTTTGAGTCAAATGTCCACAATATTTGAATATTATAAAATCTGAAACAGTTTACTTAAATTTTCTTCATTGGAATGTTCAATTTTTTTCTTCCGTTTCTTTTTCTTCTCTTTATTCTTACCAAAAATAAATAAAAAAATGGATATGAAGATAAAAATATAGTAATAAAACATTATTATAACAAATAAATAATAAGAAACATATAATAAGAAATACAGTAATAATACAAATATGCTGCAATTAATATGATATTAAAGCTTTTTTGCAAACAGTTTTATGGAAATACATATTTGTAATTAAATAAGAAAAGAACTAATAACCAAACCAAATAACCAAATAAAAGAAACTCTAAACTCAGGGCTGTAAATAATGGCTGGTTAATAGTCAATAACTGGCAAAAAATAAACCAAAAATGCCAGATTTCTTACTACAGTGGTCCTGCTGACCATCGACTGTTTTTCTTAATAATTTCTCTTTAACATACAATCTTGTCTACATTTTGTATAAAAAACAGTTTTCCCTTTGAAACTTTTCATTCTTTTTTCAAAATTAGTGAATTATTTTTTTTAAATTCTGCTTGCCAGTCGAAAATATTGACCATCAGGTTTTTTCAGTGACTGGAAGAAAACTGTGTTTACCAGTCATATTGACTGCTACATTTTCAAATGTCTTTTTTTTACATTGCAGAGAATATTTATTTTCTTCTTAGAGAAAAATAGTAATAGTAAAACTTGTCATATGTATTAGAACAAATAGAACAATTGCTGATTAATCTGTGAATGGATATCATAACACTATAATCCTTTCTAAGAGTGTCTGAAGGACAAAAATTTTCTGTCTGCCAACCAATCATGATAGCTAAAAATGTTTTTAAACAAGTTTTCACGTCAGCGCAGTTTCACAGCAGACAGGCTTTTATGTAGACATTCCCTTGGTCCGGTAAAAGGACCCAAAACTCAATCCTAGATTCAGTTCTGAATTGAATCCAGAAAAAGAGAGCTTTTAAAAGAATTATTCACTTATTCATTTTCAAAAGATATTTAGTTGACAGGAGAAGAGAGAGTTTTCAAACATTTTCAGATATCTGATATATTTCAGATATTCTCCAAAATATAAGAAACATCCACTGTTTGAGCGCTTCCTGTGAGCTAAAATGGAGAGTTGATTGGAACAAAAATCGAATATTTTCACCAAATTATACTTATTATAAAGTAAATCTTTTATAATAACGCCCTAAGCCAATTCCGCCTGTGTAAAAGCCTTTGCAGAGTGTATTTAGTTCCTTGTGTTAAAGTGTTTGCATGTCAGAGGTGAAGCTGTGGTATATTTGAGATGGTCTATCTTGTAAACAGAAATTTTTTCACTCCAGTTTGAAATCCTGATACTATGCATGAAATATGTATTGAAAAATTTTACTCGACTACGAAAATCTTTATGTAAATTACCTCTTAGATACCACTAACTTTAGAAAAACATTATATCAAAGTAATGGCTGAGTATGTCACTGCCTACAAATTTTACATTTATTTGAGTACATTGAACTTTCCATTCTATTTGATTTTTCTAGTATGACTTAACCATACAACTCAACTTACAGATTTTTCATCAATGCTACTATTGAGTGTTTCCCTCTTTTTCCTTTTCTTCGTTTTCTTCTTGGCCTGCACAAATAAAAATGAAATTAATCAATAGAACATCTTAAACATCTTCAAAATTTCATATTTTTAGAATTATCAACTTATTCATTAGCAATAACGCTTATACTTGAAAGGCAATCTTAGGTTCCTAGGATAAGGTACTGTGCATGACATCTATATCAAAAAAATCTAATTTTGAAAATTAATAACTAATGGCTAACTAACTTTGCACAAGAATACAGCATAATCATTTAAAATCAATAAATCTGGAGTTGTAATAAGTACTCTTACTGATTCATTTTCATCACAATTCTCATCTTCATGAAGTTTTAAATCTGCTGACTACAAAATGAAGAAATAACAAAAAATTAAAGGAAGATACAACAAACATTTTCACATCTGTGCTCACGTATGAGATTAATTTTCTTTTTTCAGCAATGAAAATAGAAAAGAAAAAAAATTGCCACAGTAGCTATATTTCAAAATCATTACAGAGATAATTATTTATCTCCATTATACAATATATTGATTCACTAAATTTATACTGAGTTGCATTGAAATTTTTCAAAAAGGAATATATTACTTACATCTTCCTTATCTGCGTGTTCAACTTTTTTCTTGTGTTTCTTTAACTTTTCTTCAATCTGAACGAAAGTTTAGTTAAATATAAAATATAAAAATATACAATAATTCTGCACTTAGGCAGTTGTGACAGGCAGTAGTGACGGTGTTATAGCAATAAAAGATAATCAATAAATTCCAAAAATTAAGTTAGTAACAACAAAAGAATTAAAATAAAAAAACGAACAACCAAGAAAAGTAACTCTAAGTACATCATGCTTATCAAAATAAATAAATAATTGAAGAATTGATTCATATGTAATATAATGCCATATGGGTTTCCAAATATTTTACCAATTCTATTTTTCTTTTTAGACAGTAGCTTTATAATGTTAAGAATACATGAAAGAGACTTAATATCGAAGTCATAACTAAAAGTCAACAGAGCATTTATAGTGGAGTTTTTGAATCATTGTCAAACTTTCCTTGCTATGGTGATGGTTGTACTAAAAATTTCAAGAAAATGCACATCAAAATTTCAGCAATATTATTATTTCCATATGTTTTTAACTGAATAAAGACTTTTCAATTTAGCAAATTGTACCACAAAACTTATGACAATGCAATCAAAAACATATGATGATGCCATTTTTTGATTTTGTAGAGATATGGGAGAATAATTTGTCAAAACTGCCCTCAAACTTCACTGCTGGAAACTCTTGAACTGTATTTATTTTTACACAGAGCTTTAACCAAACATCTTTAGAAAATTGATTTTCTAAAATATTTTCTGAATTAATTTATTTTCTAAGTATTTACTGAAATTGATTTACTAAATAATAAATTTGATGAGATATAAAAGAAATTTTCCATTTCAAATTCATAAATCTTACATTCATCAGGAGCAATTTCTATTAAAACAAAAAAGAAAGTAAAAGAGGTATTTGACTTACAAATGCTTCGTCAATGCTGTTATCTTGGTCCATCTTCTTCTTCTTTCTCTTTTTCTTAGACTGTTCATTTGAAGAAAACGTAAAATAGCAAGATAAATTGCATAATTAGTACAGCTTCTCTAAAATCAATATATAATTCACCCAAGGTGATCTTCCATACAACTGCTTATTTGGGAAATAAGAAAATAGAAATAAAAGTTTCTTATTGGCTCAAAACTTTCCAACAGAAAACCCAAATGGAAAAAGTCAAAACATTTTGCAGTCAAACCATTGTAATGTTCCCTGTAAAAGATAAATTTTTCGGTATGAAGCTTCTTGTATAGAATTATATTGAGCACTGAAAGGATTGACCAAAACACTCAGGATTAAAATCTCTTTTCATTAGATACAACGATTTCCAAAAAACTCAATAGCAAGACACACACTTTATCTTTACTCATCGAACTTGGTACACCTATATCCCACATGATATTGAATGTTTCTTGGCTGTTGTTCTGTCACTGCTGACATGGAAATACCAAATGACGTCATAAATATGGCTGTTTTTAAGAACATTTCATAGGATTTTCAATAATTTACCTTGGTTAAAGAGTTATTATAGCTAGCTGGAGAGAGGACATGTTTTATGCTTCTGAAGTTTCTTTCATAAACTATCATTAATGCTTTATCTAATTTAATGATTCTTTTGTTCTCCAAAATAAATAGCGGTACAGTGTTTGTAAGCAATCAACAGTAAAACTGTTACATAATAAGGTCGCTGGAGCGGCAATTTTCCAGATTATCTTCTTTTTCAAGGTCGCGTACTTCCTTCTTTGATTGTTAAGGGTTTGTGCGATGTCCGTTGTCATATATAATATCTAAAGCTCTGCAGGGAAATTTTCGGGGAAATTTATTCGAAACTGGAAATGCAAAGACATTGCTCATAGCTTTAAAATTTGCTTTTTTATGTAAAACAAATATTTTTCATAGAATAAAAATAGCACAGACGGAATTTGAATAACCAATAATGAGATATCAATGATAAAAAATTTCGGGAACTTAACAGATTTTCCGGGACTTTAGAAAGAATATTGGCAATTAACACGAATTTCCGCAACCCTGTAAGCTCGCTGCAAGAGTTTAAATTCGATCTGTAATACATAAACATCAATATTGAAAGTTTAAAAACAACATCAAACGACTTTTTATTGCTTTTAACCTATTATCAGCAAGTATTGATTTGGGATGTGCTTTCCTCAAATGCGATTTGCT
>JANSTP010036679.1:0-25328 GCA_025330745.1 Cladonema radiatum
TTATACACAATTTGTACACATTAAGGAAAATTCAATTACAAAAAATTTTTTTAAAAAATAATTTTTTCTTCACTAGTTCCAGGCCCTTTTTGGTTTTAGGGTCAGGCTTGATATCTACCCAACAAAGCTTTTTTTTCAACAAATGAATTCTCTTTTTGAGTTCAGAATCTTTCGAAGAACTTTAAAATTAAAAAATAATTTTAAAAGATATTTTCAAAAGCTCTAAATCGAGGACATCATGAATTTGAAAAGGGGCCTGGGACTAGTGACCCAAAGCTTTTTTATCAAAAAATCTATTACAGAAGACGTGTAATACACATCTAATATCTAAATGAAAGTTTTTAATTCGACAGCTTTATTATAAGCTGAGATATTTAAAATTTAAGATTGGGGCAGTTTTTCTATACACTAGATGACATAACAAATTCTTCAACTTTTTAGGGAAATTCCCTAAGTGACAAATCTTTAAACTCAAATATCTCAAGAATCATCTGTTGGATTTAGATGAAATAAAAACTGTCGTTCATCATTTTTTCTCCACTTTCCTATGAACCGAACTTATATTTTCACCTCGGAATCCCTTTAAAGACCTTGGCATTGCCGAAGAAAACTATATATAACTCAACCAAAAAAAATTAAACTGTGTTTATTTATCAACTCGAGTCAAATGATGATGTCATCACTGCATTCAAGCTATAGAGGCAAAACTTTTTTCACTATTGTGTTTCCAATAAAATGTTGACGAAATACCAGAAATTTCAGCATCAAGAAGAAAAAATCAAGAAAAAGTCCCAATTTGGTAATTTATATTCTCAAGAGACACAAACGGATTAAATTTCCCAACTAGATAAAAATAGGTAATTAAAAACACAAATGTGTATTATTAGTAATAATAAACCTAGGCAACAACAATTTTTTCAATACACAGCTCTTGTAATATAACTTCGTTCTTTTCTTTAATACTCTGTAAGTTTGAAACATTGAAAAATTTAATTTCTAGATATAAAGTAAGTTTAAAATGGTTGTTGTTTATAATGATAATAAAACCCATATATATGAAAATAAAATTTATTCCTAACATTGAAAAAAGTATCTTATCAGGAAAAACTTAGTCAGGGAAAAGTGACGAATTTTCGGCATTGACGAAAACTTTCTAAGAGGAAAATATGAAAAGTGGCAAAAATATTTACAGGTGACTTAAATTTTCCCCAACTAAAAATTTCCCCAACAAAGTTTTCCCTGATAAGGTATATGGTTGGACAGAAGGCAAATACTTGATGTGAATTTTATTCCAGGGGATTGAAAATCATATTAGTAAGTGCGGAAAATATTAAAACATTTGTTCACTGAATAACCTCAACAGATTAGTAAATGTTCTGCGAAGTTGTATTGTAAAACAGTTTTAAAGCAACATAAGGATCATAATTAAAATAAAAATATATAATTTTTTCTTCTAGGCATTTCTTTGTAGATTATAGAATTCTACTGGAATATCCAGAACAACAAGAAAAACTTCATTTTTTGAAAGCCCGCCAAATGCCGATCATTCGAACAAAACCATGAATATGACAACGCATTACGCAAATTAACTGCACATCACCAACCTCATATGACCACGTATATAAATTAAACACAAGAATAGGTTTTCATCAAGTGAAATATGGGCTGCTTTCACTACTTAAATTTGAAAGGCCTCTCTATTTATTGAACGTAAATGATGATGAAATAATTGATTGCCGAATTAGTCCTATATTATCCATTACGGTCTAATAAAAACAGAATTTATTTTAGAATTGCATTACCCTAAAAAATGGTGTACCTGCCCTACATAGTTAAGCCCCATTAACACGCCAATGTCAAGGGAGTGCAAACAGATAATATAACCAAACGTTATATTACACTCTCAGAGCTAATTTATAAGGGCAAACTTTTCCCGAACCTAATTTAATTTTTCATTTTTATTCGACTATAATTCAGCTTTATAAATCAAAATTAAATGCGGCATAAATTAGATGCGACAAGCAGAATTAAGTCTGGCAAAATTTGTGGAATAAAATTGCAAACCAAAATTAAATTCGACAGGAAAAGCACATATATAAACCAAATGTCGAACTTTCGCCAAACGTTTGACTATTCTATTATTTTGAATTAGATTTGACAAAAGTTCGCCCTTATAAAGTAGCTCTCAGAAGAAAACTCAGCTAGCAGTAACTCACTTGCGGCTTGCTTGACATTGGCACTTTAAACTCAGACTTTTCGGTGGGCGTCAAACTCTTGGAGGAAGGTAAAAACTATGCCCTGCCAACCCACACTTCCCTCTCCTTATTAAATCCTGAAATGCCCTACAAATTGAAATGAAACCTATATTACGACGTTGAAGGTAATAGATACAAATACAAAAGGTACTTTCTAAAAATTCCGAAATGAGCCCCATTTTCTCGTATACTTCTATTTTTTAAGTTTGCAAAACCTATAAATTTAGAATAATTTTGCAGTTGATATTCGTCAGCTTTACCCTAATGCTTCGAATAGATGCAAGGGGCATTTATTAAATTTTTTGGTTTTTTGAGAGGGCGTCTAAGAAGGGGGTGTTTTCAGAAAATTTTTTTGTTTATATCTTTTTTCCTTAAAAATAAATTGTTTAACCTAACACAATTAAAACAAAAATAAGGCTTGTTTTCAATTAAACGCCCCTCTTCGTATTTATTTTCTGAATAAACGGACCTCTTAGGGGGTTGTCTGAAAGGGCATTTAGTAGAGCGGGTATTATTGCTAAAATTACTTTTTAGGGGGGGCTTTGATAAAAGGGGGAGTTTATTCGAAGCATTACGGTATAGCAAATAGGAAACACTTGTATAAAAAAAAAAAAAAAAAAAAAAGAAATGAAAAAAATGAGCCATTTATCAATGAGGACAACTTATTAAAGATTTTTTTGCGCTTATGGGGATAATGCACTATAATAATATAACACAGTTGACTTTCGGTAACCATCTTAGTGGGTCGAACTTATTTTCGGCCCTTTGAGCCTTCAAACCCCTTTCAGGAAAAATTGAAAACTCGAACATCTTTGTAAGTCGAACTTTTTTCCAGGTCTCATGTATTGGAAAAAATCATAACAAAAAATACTGATAAAAAAAGCCTTTCAGCAACAGTTGAGCCCCCGGGGGAAAGGGGTTAGTTTTGTGCTGAAGTATTAATTAGAGAAAACAATAAAAAATAAATGTAAACAAGTAAAAACAGTTCTTTCTTGTCCCTGATTGACATCACCCTCCCCCTGCTAATTAATTTTTTGACAATTTTCCACCCAAGACATGCTTATTCCAGCAAAATAAGGCCATCACTACATAAATGAAAGATGAAAGATCAGCTTTCTTTCTTTCTCTCCTATGAGAAACAAAGACATCAACATTTTCTAAATGATGATTAGAGAATAGATGACATTTTCTGGTGATATCAAGTAATATTTTCATATTTTTACATGTTCAAAAGTCATAATATTTGGAAATGGAAATGAGGCTATAATAAGAAATTTTCTGAGTGGTCAAATTTTGATAAAAAAATAAAAACAATTTTGCATGTGCATGAATTAATTTTAGTCATTAATATCAACCCTATTTGACACAGGGGGAAGGGGGTAAATTTATCTCCCCGCCTTTTCAGCGCACTTTTTTTAACTACTTCTGTTCCACTTTAGATTGAAGCATGATTTTTGGTGACTTTTAACAAATTTTATGAGGAATAAAATGTTGCATAAATTTTTTACAACTTTTGGGCCATTGGCCCAACAACACATATGGGTTTTTTCAGGGGCTAAAACTTAAGTTTTGGCCAAATGTCATTAAAAATAGACTACAATTGAATTTTTCGGACTCAAGATATGTTGTTGTTTTTTTCAACATTTTGAAAGTTTATATACAGTTTTATCAAGTTTATAAAACAGATAAAATTATTTTTAGGTGGGTCAAAAAAACATGATTTTTTCCATTTTGTGCCTGTTTTCATGGTGGCGGAGCCTGAAAACAATTGATGAATGATGTCGTTATCAAATTCGGGGCACCTTTGTGGCTAATGTTTTATTTTTGTAATTATTTTATGTTGGTTTACTATTATGCAAAAAATTATTCCTTTACGATTATTAGTTGTATAGATGGGGTGGGAAACATTTTCCCCGTAGCCTGAAATTGCCAAAATACCGTACATTGGTTGCAGACCCCACCATTACTTGAATTGTGAAATTGGCCATCTAGGAAAATAATCAGTGATGGCGTCATGAAAATTGCAACCCCAAGTCCAAAATTTTTAAAATATTTATGAGGGTTTCCACTCAAGCAGAGTTTCAAGTTCAGACGATTTTCAGTTCTTGAGAAAAGTAGGGAAAGTAAATTTTCCTGCCCCTCACCCCAGGCTGAGTAACCCCCCTCTCTAAGCACCCCAGGTCAAATAGGGTTATGAGAACAATAACTGGAAAAATCGGACAGAGTACAATGAAAGCATCATATAGCAGGGCATAAGGTATATCAGGGATATCAAATGAGCCTTGTAAATATAGGCTCTTTGCAAGCTAGATTTTAAACCAATATTTAAATTAACCACATAAACGTTTTCTGAAAAAAATTTAATATTATATATACTTGCTACCGCGAGAGAGAAATTGCAGCTTCTTAAAAGAATTTTTAAGAAATTTGATGTTTTTAGCAACCACTTTCTCCGGCAGAACTATAAAAATCATATTTTTTTGTGAAAATACACAAATTGGCAGGACTTTAATTCTTCCCACAAAAACTTCGTCCCTTAAAGTATATATATAGCCATGAACAAATGGTTTTTTCATTCAGTTGTAAAAAGATTGATCTTTCAGGAATTTTTTGTGCAACTTAGAAAAACATTTTTATATAAGATATTTGAAGTCAAAGATGGTGGCCTTTTTACTTCATTCTAAGTTGGGGGCTGTCGATAAACTTTATTGTCACACTACACCACATTTTTGCTGTCAAAGGGGGAGGGGTTCGGCCATAATGCTTTTGAAACATGGTGAAAAACTGAATGAGAATGTTGCTTCTTTTTATCTTGATTTTTTTTATTCTGTCCTCAACTGTTGTTTTTTTGTTTGTTTTTTATGAATGTTGTTTTAAATTGAAAAACAATACTAAAGATACAATTTTCAATATATATTTATTATGTTGTGTTAGTTAGACAACTTTATTACTCAATGTGTAAAGTGATCAAATTATGTTTTTATACTTGTCTTTTTAAACCTCAATTAATTGAAGAAAAATAAAGAAGTCGATAGATTTTCTATTGAGATTACTTTATGAATTTTTTAAAGTAGTCAGTAAACCTAAGTAGTCTCATTATAAAAATTGATGATTTTTCTGTCTCTTAATGACTTTTAGCCGTTAAGGAGGTAAAGGGTCAACTTCAGGATTGTTAAACTTCAAAAATTAAAATAAAAATCTCTTTACTTTAAACAGGATTCCACTATTAATTTTTCAAAGTATTTTTGATAGACAAGAGCTTTATGTGCACAAATTGTATTCAAAAAGACAATTTGGCTGCGCTAATATATTCAATGTTTTTTCTTTATTTCTAATATGTTTTTCATCCTTTCCTTAAGGATGAGGGGGGAGGGGGTTTAGAACGTAACGGGAAAAAGTTGTTAAGAAACAGAATAATCAATCCTCAAAAGTCCCTAAAGAAAACTTATATAACTTTATTTTATTTAAAGGATTGTTTTTCTAAACACTTTTTTATTACACATATTTGAAGAAATTAAGAATTTGACAAAAGGAAAAGGGAATACTTCAATATTTACCGGTATTTGTTTACAACTGATTAATAAAAACAAACATTTTTAAATGTGATGGGAGGTGGTATGTGGCACTGTGGATAATTGCTTGTGAAAAGAGGGAGAGATAAACAAATTTTAAGAAACGCAAACTTACTCTCATTCATTTTTCCAAGAAGGAAGGAAATATTGATTTCGGATTTTATGTTTCAGAAATTTTCAGGGAGTGGGGTTAACTCACCAGGGCTTGAAAAAATGCGTGCATGGTTACGAACGTGCACTCAGAGAGCTTTCATCGAACACGATCTGGCATGCACGTATTCTTCTTTTGTTATCTATAAAAACTTCAAAAGATAATAGATCTCAGGACAAAAGTAGTTGTTCATTTTTCTACACACCATACTTCATAGTAATTCATTATTTTTTTTCTGTATAAAGCTATTACAACTACTGTAAAATTACAAAAAACAAGACCCATAAAAAAGAGAAATGGCAATAGCGTGCATGAAATTCCGTATACGTAAATATTTAATCCTTCGAGCCCTGCTCACCCCAAATGTTTAACAAAATAGAATTTTTTATATAGCTACTGGGAGTAAGTTTGCCCTTCTGTTAATTAAGTTTAAACTATGTATAGATAGATTTCAGTATATTTTTGGCCCTGTTTGACAATGTAGCTAACGCTGAGCCTATCTGCCATCAGCGAAAATCTGAAAGTGCTAAAGAAACACAAACAATGGCACAAGAAATATTGAAATGTCCATGAAGATATTGAAAAAGACCAAAAGCATTTGCAATTCATATTTTCAAAGTGTTTACATTATGGCAGTATATCTAATATTGATCATTTCTGGAATTTTATAACCTTGCCATAATCTAGCAAATCAGGAATCTAGTTTTCCAATCCATTAAAATACTATGAATCCAACAAAAGGAGCCTTTGACTTATCCTGCTTGGCAAAAAAAAACTATTGAAGATTGTTCTTACAATACTATTTTCAATAAAATACATTACCTTGATACAAATAAATTCCTCCATTGTCAAACCACCATTTCAAAAAGTTTACTTTTCTGTACACTTCGCCTCACTTGTGCCTCGAAAGATTTGGGTTTTGAAAAAAAGGAGTATAATTTCCCGAATGAAAATTATTACAGAACAGCATAAATATCATGAAAACTCAAGACCAGACTTTGAAATTTTTTGAAATTGCTTTAACTATGCCGAGCCAGTATTTTAGCACTTTAACCTTGAAAAAATTGCAACAGATTAGTTTTCATTAGTTTTTAGTTAAACGTAGGCTAGATAACACAGAAAAAAAGTCTGGTAAAATCCGATTAGCAGGAAGCCATTTTTAGGCACAGAACTGCCAAAATCAATTAACATACATATCTGTAGCACATATTGAGAAATACTTTTCTTTGAAAAAGGCAACGTAGGTAGTCTTTGGATCAGAAATTCTACACTGATTACAAATCACATTAGAAGTAAGGTGTGAAAAGCAATAGTTACAGGGTTATTGGCTTTTTTTCTACGAGGAAACTGGAAAAATTAGACAATTTTTCCGAAATTTCGTTGATTTGCAAGACTTGCCAATAAAGTATTGAAATGTTAATCGCATAAATAACCACATTGAAAGATCTGTTTTACTACTTTTGTCAGCTTATAAACGTAGATTCATTCCTCTGGAGCATTTGAAGCATAAGATATTATAGTTACTGCAGTCAAAGAAAAAAGAATAATTCCTTCAAAGTATGCCTGCATTGTGCATAGAAAGAAGCTCTGCCAAATATATGTGGGAAAGATTGCTAACTGAAGGTCAGGACTTTTTGAAGAGGCAAAAATACTGGTGTCTTAGGTATTTACAGTAAATATAGAGACACATAAGAGCCATTCTATCCAAGGGCAGTAGAGAGGGAACAAGATCACCCCAACCCCCTCAAAAATAGCTCAAGATAGGATGGGAGTTATGCAATCAAGCCTTTTACAGCAGTACTACAACAGTTGAAGTGCAAAAATAACTGTATTTATACTGAGACGAACTATAATCGTAAGAATACTAAGACACGCACGACATTGGCTGAGACAAATATTTCAAAACCTATGGACGGGGGATTTGAACCCACGACCTACCGCTTACCGTGCGGACGCTCTCCCGACTGAGCTATTGGTCACGATGTTATCATGCTAATAATCTGGGGGAGACTTGCTCCAATTGAAATACCTTACTACATACCCAAATGATAGCACCTTGAAGGATAACCCAACAGGTGAATTCAACTCACGCTTGTTACATAGAAATTATATATTTGTCACAGTCAAATTACGTAGGGCAGAGACAATAGTCCAATTAAAGCATGTATAATTCTTTCATCAAGTCTATGATGAAAATCATTTTCTGTCCAGTATTCAGTTTCCTCATTGCAGAGATACACCTTAGTGCTTTTTAAGTTTAATTAATTAAAAAAGTCATTACTTCGGTTTATTAGCCAGCACATTGTCTAAGCATTTTTTATTCCCATATAATACATTCTATTAGAAGAAGAAAAAGTGAGAAAGATATACAATCAAAATTTCTAGTCAGAACATATTCATTTGAACAAAGCTATTATGCAGTCAGTGATATTTCCAAGCATTCAGCCTTAACACTGTTTGTAGTTCTTAAGATTGAGTTTTGCCTAATAAACACCACCCATCATGGTTAGGAGGCGAAGAAAATTTGGTATTTTGGTTGCTCTACTTTGCTGATTTTGGCATTTTTAGCATATTTTCCCGTACAGTTATAAAGAAGAATTACAAGCAAAATAACAGAACAGTGATTATGAATGTAAATCTTTTAGTAAGAACTTAGGCGTTGCTACTTCGGTGCTGGAGTTATAGCAATGACGCGTCTTTATTTTCAAAACAAAGCTATTCTATGCTCATTGTAACTGCATATAAATGAAAGTTACTACCTTAAAATCTAAACTTAAGGAAAACTATAATTATCAAAAAAAGCATTTTTCAAAACGCACATGATTAGTTTCTTCGTGAAACTTCAATTATTTAAATTTCCCAGAAACATTTTCTTTCCTTCTAAAAATAACATCGGAAAGATAAAGATCAGATGCTTATCTAGGCATAGAGGGACTTTATTTCGGTTGAAAAGGCTCTGATTATCAAAACGGGAGGTTTTTGAAGGCATGGAAGAGCTTTACTTTGACAAAGGAAAGCTCTGATTTTAGGCACTTAGTAAACATTGACTATAGAAACACTTTTCTCTAATTGCGACTAATTTACTTTGTCTTAAAGCCTGATTGTATTAACCTTCTTTGCCTTAAGTTTGAAAAAACGTAATTTTGGTCAAAAAATAGTGTCCTAAAAACCAAAATTGAAACTTTTAGTCAAAATTTGTTAAAAATCTTGACATTTATGTTGAACTCGCGATTTAACCAAAAAAATTAAGTGCAACTTTTATTTCTTTAGTAATTCCTTCATAAGTTTTGATTTTTGCAAAAAATTCAATATCTTGATCAAAAATGATTACATCATTACTAGATTTTGCAGATAGGTACATAGAAACTTTTTAATCAAGATATTGGAAATAAAATGTTGGAATTGCAGTGAAAATTTCAGCTAAACGTTCATTACGGTTCATGAGTTATTTAGAAAAGTTCAACTCTGGTGACACTTTTTATAATACTATACGAGAGTTTCATGGGATAAAACAGGGGCCTAGAAACACACTTTCCAATATTTCTAGTCTTGTACTGTCCTTATAGGTGACAATTATGCAAAAATAAATTCCATTGCAATTTTTTCATGGTTCGGCTATTTTTGGCACCAAAAATACTGGACTATTTTAGCAAGGTTAAGAATTAAACACTTTCCTAAACACTATTGAAGGAATATTGAAACTCAATACAATCATCTTTAAGAAAGAAATTTCTCTTTTTATAATAATCTCTATTTGATTGATATTATTTTCAAAAAAAATCCCCACAATACAGAAGACTGCACATTGATATAGGGAGTGTCATACTTAAAAGTAACTTAAGCTCAAATTAAAGAGCTCATTATAATATTAAACAGTCTTTTTCCAAAATTGAAAATTCTCTTTTCCTTCAAGAAGTATTTTGGTTTAAAGATTTTTGGGCATGCCCAGTTAAGATTTCATCAAGATAAGACAAAAAATGCTGAAATACAAAATCTACAATAACTAAGCATCTGTAATTTTTTAAGAAACAAAATTTTCAGGGGATCTTCTTCATCAAATTCTCTTCCAGAAAATCAATAAATAAATTTCAGAATTTGAATTCGAACTTGTTTCTTGTTCCAGTGCATTTGCAGTTTTTGCTGACGCAGCAATAATTGGGGATGCAAAAATATCTGAGTGATATCTTTTTGTTTTTGGAAAGCCATAATGGTTCTAATTTCAAAAATATTTGCATCGAGCTCTGCAAAAAACATGGTTTTCGAGATTTAATGAGCAGGCATGAATTCAAAAAAGGCCTGGAACTAGTTACCCATATAAATTTCCCAGAAAAATACAATTGAACTTTCTCCAGTAATTTTCAAGTATTTTTTGTTGAAAATTTTGTAAAATTATCAGTTATAAGTTTTCAGGCATTCAAATTTGTAATTTCATTACATATTGGATTCATTGTGATGACATCACAACTAAGCATATTTTCCATTAATACTAAAAACGTTGACTGTAAATGTCGAAAGATTGGAAAAATATTTTTTAATTCTATAAAAAGATTCTGTATATAAATATGCCAATGGCTCTTCAAATTGACCAGAACTTAAAAGAATGGTATTTTAAGTATGACACTCACTTTAAAAAAATTCAAATTAAGGCTATGTTCCCACTGGGCAATTAAGGGTGTGTGGCATTGCAACTGTTGTAGCAGATAGGGCATTTGTTCACACTAGACGCTAATAATTTGGTATGATTTTTATATCAGATAACTGTTACAACACTATGCTGTTGTCGGTGATATAAAAATGTACGGTTGTGAAATTCACAACAATATGTTGTGTAGTGAACACTATTAACACTCCACTACAGATGTTTTTATTTATTTGTAAACTAAAATTACTATGTTACTTTAGTAGCTAAACTATGGGAAGAAGTCCTTTTATCATAGATAAAAATAATATACTAAAGTAATGAAGCCAATTGTTTTTCTGAAACAGCATGATCTTTTTTATTATAAAGAGTCTAGATTTTTTTTCTTCTTTTATTGAAGTTAATTCAAAGAAAAAATGTAATAACGTATTATCTTGAAAGTATAGAAACAATAGCTTTTAACATAGATGAAAAAAAATATTTACATCATGGAATCTCAAGCATGCAATAGATCACACATGCAAAACATTTTCGCTGTGTGTGGGCGTGTGTGAGTGCAATCACACACCTGTCCTGACTTGAACCAAAAAAAAAAGCTGATTTTGGGTCCATCTGTGAAAAGTTGGAGCCCTTGGCAATTTTCCAGAAAGTTTGCAATACTTCCCGTGCAATTGTCAAAAATCTTAACCGAAGCACATGTCTGCAGATTAAATAAATACCTATGAGAAGTGATCAACATGATCATATCTCAGTACTGATTTTTCAATAATATTAACCATACTTGTAAACACTCACATTCTCTTCAAGCTATATTAAGTATGCAGGTGTGACTTTTATTATTCTTTAAATCACAAACAATTTTTTTTGTTATATTTTGGGTATATCATACATTATATTAAGTCATAACTTTAAAACAGTGTAACTTGAGTACTACAAGCTTTATAAAATACACAGAATACTAAGATTTTGAAATGAGTAGATACATAATTTACAAAATAGGAAGATTTTGAAACGATATTAGGGTCAGGCAATGAGTCTCCATTATTTTTATCATTATATTCAGGAAAGTAATGATGAAAGTGTCCAAGAATTGGAAAAACAAGTCAATGGTCTGGAAGAAAAGATGATACATGGTTTCCAATCACTTAACAAAGAATCAGGAGATTTAAAATGTCAAATTTCACTTTTGAAAAACAAGTTTGAGGAATTGATCGTCAGTTTTGGTGAAGTAAAGAACGAAATTTCAGGCTTATCTCGAAATCCATCAGTAACAGGATCAAACGATCCAAAAACATTGACCACCATAAGCAGCAGTAAATGGCAATGGAAATGTCCGGTTTTCAATGAAAGAGGGCGTTGCTATTACAGTCCAATTTTTTATTTTAAAAAATGGGCATTTCAGATGTGGTTACAATATGAGGAGGATGATTATGATGAAAACAAGTTAGCTTTGAATATTTCTCGCTTCAGAGGCATATTCGATCCTCCAAAGAAGTATTTGAAGTGTGATTTTCCATCTAATATTATTATTACTTTGTATATACATCGTAGTAATAATACAATTAGGAAATTTGAAACTATTGGAAACCAATGGCCAATTGGTATAGGCTACAATAAAAGCAAAGCAAATGGTAAATATTTCAAGAATGGTTACGATTATGTTATTAATGGTTTCTATCATATAGAATGTGAATTTGTTGCAAAAAGTCAGTGATGAGTCATGAAATTTTGTGAGCTCTGTTCTCAGACAGTAAAACAATTTAGTTTTTTATCGATTTTTTTATTGGCACTTGATTTATATTTTTAAATCGTGTGGTATTTTGTAACATCAAAAAAGTCTTCACTAGGTTGATAAAACCTTTATGTTATGACTTGTTAGATCTTCTCATGTCAAAATAGAGATATTTCTAAGAAGCTTTAACACGACTTTTATTTTTAGAGTTGGTTTATTGTTAAATATTTAACATTTGATTTTAGTTATAATAATTAAATGGTTCACATAGAAAATTAAAGAGCTTTGATTTTGATGAAAGAGATCTCATAAAACAAGCTAGAAAGTAAGAGTTATTTTATAAAGTGAAGGGTGGTTTTATATCCAAAGTCTTGTTACCAGTGTTTGAAATAGGGGATTTTTAGTTGAATGGACATTTTCATTTTCTGCTACTTCTAAGAGAAACATATTAATCTGTTGATCTATGCTAACTTTGATAAAGGCAAAAGATTGCATACCATGAAAAAAGCATATTTGAAGCTTCTTCTTTGAAGATAACATTTATCTAAAGTTTGAATGATAGCCTATGTTAGTACTGAGATCATTGTTTTGAAGAAATAACTTTCTGGTAAAGCTTGAATAATGTTCCACTTTGGTATTTAGATCTTTTGTTTGAAGAACTAATATTTTTCTAGATCTTGAGGAATTTTTCGTTTTGTATTAAAGATTCAATGTCCTCCTGTAGAATATATAGATTTCATTGTGATATTTACAGCTGCTTTTTGTAGAAATAACGTTTTTAGGCTTAAAGAGATTTTGAGGTGGTAATACAAGTTGGATTCATAAAAAAAGCATTAAAAAAAGGGAAACACCACTTTTTATTCTATCTTCATCTGACTTTTATTTCAAGATATTTGAGCTTAAACATTTGTCACTCACGGAATTTACCCAAAATGTTAAAAAATTTGTGATGGCATCATAGTGTATAAAAAAAACACTCCAATCTGGAAATCTAATCATCTCAGATCATAATGGTGATTCATAATTAAGACTTTTCCCACTTTTCTCACTAGTCCCAGGCTCCTTTCAAAAATCATAATATCCTCAATTTTTAGCTTTTGAAGATATTCATAAAATAAAAATTATAATTCCCATGTGATTGAACAGGCCCTAATTTAGGATTTTTAAATAGACGTTAGGAACCAGACAAAAAAAAGGGCACTTTTAAGGCACATTTTGCCTCGAAAAGGGCATTGTAGCATACTTGAATATGAGTTATAGATGTTTTTCAGATGATTTTATAGCCATCTATGCTAATGTGCATTGTGAAATTTATGAAATTTTAATGGTCAAAAGAAAATTGGTGCAGCTGATTTTCTTTGTTTATTTTCATTAACCCAATAAATAATGTCGTTCTTCTTGAAGAAAATACTTAGTAGTCAGTCTTTGTGATGACAGGCGTGCGATCGCGCTCACCCATGCCTACACACCCTAAAATATTTAAGGTGCGCTACACGTATTCTTTTTATTTCATTGCTTCTTGATCATTTTATATAATTTCTTTGTAAAAAGACTTTTCATTAAGAGAATAAATTGTCTAGACATTAAAATACCTAGCATGAGTTTTTTTTATTGTTACAAACTTTCTTGTCTATACAGCAGGTGAGTTATTAAAATACTCACTCAGAATGGTTTACACGATTAGATTTTAAAAATATTGTATCATAAAAAATGTTCAGTTAATAAAAATGTTTAATTTGTTTTATAGGTGATAACAATATTGGCTTTTAAATCTAAAAAAATATCGTAAAAAATCTTCATTTAATAAAAATATTAATTTGTTTTAAAAGTGAAAAGAATATCGACTTTTAATTAAATCTAATGTTTATATAATATGAAATTTGAGGTTGTTAATTTACTTGCATAAAAAATGAATGGCTTAAGATTTATTTAATATCTACTCTTCATAAATTGTCATCTCTTTTAACATGATTTTCCTTCTTAATAGAATGTTTTCAATCGAATCGAATGTGAATCAAGGTTTCCAAGTATATACAATAAATTTGAAGTTTTGTGTCTGTTTCGTTTTTGTAGAAAACATAATAAATATTTTTCCTTGAGATAAATAAAAAGATGTGTTAAAAAACGTTATTTCTTCATTACTTTGAATCATTTCTTTTCATATTAAAATGTCTATTTGTTGAATAAATGTCTAAAAGAATTTTTTCAAAGAATTTATTACAAAGAGGAACATTCATTATATACATTTTTTGAACAAATACTTTGTGAAAAAATATTTTATTTTAGGCGCGCAATTATAGAAGGGAACTAAATTTAGGTGCACAGTACTGGCGCGGCTACCGATTTTCTTATCACAAAGACTGGTAGTCTAGAATGCCATGTTACTACTGGATATTTTTATTAGTCAATATCTCATATTTTTGATGTGGCCAGCAAAATCAGATGTTTTGGCTCTTATTCAATTTACTTTGAGCTACTGTTTATTTGAATCAAAGAGCGTAAATATTTACAATCTTTTCATAAAAGCATGTTGCATTACACATAGTCAATTTTTCAGATTTCAGTTTATCGTGAAGTACTAAAGCAACAGGGACTAATCTAGCACTTTAGAGTCTGACTATTGGCTGCTGCGCCATCAGAAATTAAGTTTTTTTTGTCATTATTGCAAAGAAAATGATTGAATTAAAGAGAATATGCCCTTTTGAGTCAGATTTGTGGCTTTTTTTGTTGAAAAACATTTTGTGAGTTTTATGTTTTGAAGGCTAACTAACATTTTCAGGTCAGAATGTTTTTTTGGTTTAGGATCCCTTTAAAGGTAACGTACGCTTCTCAAAAAGAATGAAAAATTAACCTTAGTTTGGATTGCGAAGATAGAATATAAACATAAAAACTAATAAATCTTCAATATAGGACCGAAACTCTCAACTTTTGTTCTGTTAACTGCCTCCTCGCCACTTTATGACTGCCTTTCTGAGAAAATTTTTTTGAAAATAAGAAAAGAATTTGTGACATTGTCGCATTCCCAACCATTTGATAGTCGGAATGTAATTATCGTTTTATTAATTGCATGAATTAACAGATATGTGTAATTATAGCATCCATGTTTTTCATAAAAATGTTTTAATAGCAGGAAATTTTGGTTTGAGGAACGCAATGTTATCATCACTAATTATTCACATAATAAATTATTTTTCAGTGCGTTCTATTAAACACCCGATGTTAAACATTTTTTAGTAAAATAAAAACGCTGTATCTATCTTTGATAAATGTTTATAAGAATTATCCTTATGAAATCTCCTTCAGTTGGTTGTTTGGAATGATTGAAGGAATCAGTAATTAAGTTTATTTCGTTACCATAAAATTACATAAAATCAATACAAAAATAAGCTAAGGATAAAAATACATAGATAATATTTACAAGGTATAAATAAATAAAAAAAAAAAAAGAAAAAATAGAATATTAGCAAAAATTATAAAATATAGGTTAAAACAGTAACTGATAAAAACCTTGGGCATGGTAACAGGGATTACACAAGACAAAGCATACATTGCCCGATTCTCATAGTGGTCCCTTTTTTTCTTTCTGAAGTGCACGATACCTTTAGGGCAATTAATAGAAAAATGAAAACACCATTTTAAGCATTTTCTGACTCTGCCACGAGTTTCTAGATTATTATCTGGTCAAATTAACTGGGCACAGATGTTTCTTATCAAACTTAGGTAGAGATTCAGTGTCAATTTCTCATTTTTTGAATTAAAATAATCCTCTTTGTGGCTAAAAAACGAAAGTGAAATTAGAAAACAACTGACAGCCATACTTAAAGAGTGTTGTAAATAACCTGTCTTACAGGTCCTATAGAACAAAAGAGTCAAACAGGTGTTAGTCTATTGAAAAGGGGTTTGGTATTTAATAAGGGCCTTAATCTGACCAGTTTTGTCTGTGTATGTATTGATTTTCGTGATTCTACTTGTACCATGCACCCCCCCCTCCCTGCCAAGTTGGTTTTTTTGTGGTTTTTAGATGAAATTGATCTTTTTAAGTTATTTTTATGAAAAAAAATATGTTGCTCATGCATTGCTTTTTTTTGGACACAATTTCTCTCTAAAACAATGGTAATTAACCACACTGTTTCTAGAATGAAACAAATAGCTATAAAACTCGAAATGTGTCCCAGTGTTTTGTTTCATTTTTATAGAATCTTTGATTTTTCTGTTTTTCAAAGACTGTTCATAATAGCAATACCAATGGCGTCATAAGTGTTGGCACCTTATTGGATTCTTGATCCTTGCTTCTTGGTTCTTGATCCTTTCGAGATTTCCATAGGTTATTGATAAGTGAAATTTTGGCTCATTGTTGTTGTTCAATTTTTATTGAAAAAATTGCCCTGATCTCTGAGGCAAGCCAGATTTTTTCACAATTGGTCATCTTTTACTTCCAATACCTTAAGTACTACAAAAGGATTATATAAGATGGGAAAACTGCCAAAAAATTGTTGAAAAAAATCTATGCAAAATTGTTGTTTATTTTAGTTTTTGTTGGAGTTCTCTTGGTAAAGGCAAAAGTGACTTTTTTTGAAAGAGACATGAATAGGTTGTGATTATTGAAGTGGCCTGGAAATTTCACCATACACAATGCTAAAGATGTTTTTTCAGTGGGAATGCAGTTCCACAACAGTTCCGTGAGTATTTTTTATATTTATTTTCTCAGTGATTTCAAAAAGATTTTTGCAAGAACCTGCATGAAAATACACAGACATTTTTTTTCAGATTTTTTTTAAAATGGCTTATGTGAACAAAGCAAATGAAGCAGACTGTTTCAACCTAGTGAATGGATTGTCCGAAAAATTTATTTAGACATTTAAAGACAAGAAACTCATTGAAATAATTTCTAAATTTATTCCTGAATAATTTCTGATCAAAATTAAATTAAAAGGGATTTTCCTTCACGATTTTGCTCCCACTTAGTGAAAAAAATTTTTGTTCAGTCTAAGGATAAACTCAACGTTGTTACATATTGTTGGAAAGACCATCTATTCAGCTTTTCCTTGCAGTTTACGGTTTTAAAAATAGTTTAGCAGATCAAAAGATATTGAACTTTTTGTAGACCCTGGTGACGTTTTTCTAGTAACAAACCCACAAACAGTAACTGAAACAGCAGTGAAGTAATTGAAAACATGGGGACCAATTCTTTTGCCCTTGATGGCAAAGCGGCTGACTTATTGTATAAGAAAAAGTTTACAAGTATTTTTTATGACTAATTTTTTATTGAAGTATTTTTAACAGGTCGACTGCAGAGCGCAATTTATGAAAGAGAATGATTAAAGTTCTGTCTAAACTTAATTTGAAATGTTCTCTTTTTCTCACAAATAAGAAACTATGCCCTGATTACTCAAAAGAAAAGAAAAAGATCTGACTTGGACCCTCTTGCAGCCTAATAAGCAGGTTAAGAGCCCCCAAACTTCACAAAAATTTTAAATCAAACCATCCATGATCCTCTTATATCTACTTCTTAAGGTCAATCAATAATCATTCCAATTATGACAAGTTAACTTGTTATTTCATTCAGATTTCCAATTCTATTGCCAGTGACAAGTTAATTCATCATGCATTTTTGGTAGTGTTATCAATAAATTATCCATTATAATATTGTCCCAGTTTGCTTGCACACTAAAATAAGATCTAAAAGAAGCTTTTTAGTATGCCTGGCATTCTAGGAATGATACCTGAGCTCAGGGTTGCTTGGATCCTATTCTATCACACTATAGACTATAACCGTGCGATAGTCTGTGATTTCATAAAAAGTGCAATTTTCAAAAAACCTACATATATATTACCTAAAGTGGTTGTGAAGATCTTAGGCACACTTTTTAAACCTTGGCAAATACCTATGATTCCATTGAAAGGATATATTTTTAAAAAATCTTTACCTTTTCAACTCATGCTCCAGAAGCATTTGTTTCCATTTTACCAGTGCTCGAGAACTCAGGTTGCTAAAAGTTTGAGAGGTGTTAAGTTTTGCTGGGAGACTTCAAAGGTCAGTTGGGATCATGATGTTGATCTCTTTTGACTTCTTAATACCCATTAAGAAGTATCAGCACTTTTGGCAATACTATTATCCAGGTTTTACATTTGTCATGCTTTTCCATAAGGAGCACAAAATCTAAAGACAAGATCTCCAATGAATAAACCTAATCTAAAGTAAAGCTTTTTTTGTTTTTCTTTTTTAGAGCTGTTTTATTTTGTCCAGTTGATAGGCAGCCTTTATCAGCCGACAAGGTAATAATCCTTATTCAGTTTTATTCTTGATTACTGATACAATGTTGGAAAATTTTTATGTATCCATCTTTGATATTTTTAGGAGGAAAATATTCAGAATGAGTGGGTGATAAAAAACCACATTATTTTCCCTGTTACCCACCCAGCAGGTGATAAGAAAAATTGGCTTTTTACGGCATCAGTAGTTAAGCTATGGCACCAAAACTTAGTTGAGAACATTCTAGATGGAATTTTGCACTTTTTTTTTTTTTCTTTTTTTTGATAGTATTAGTTTAACGTCTTAGGCCAGAAGTTCGTATGAACTTATCATGCCAGGACGGGGAATCGAACCGGGGGCGCTCTGGTGAGAGCCAACGGCACTAATTTAAAAAAAAATTATGTGAAAACGTTAAACACAAACTGTTTTGCGACAAAAACAAAGAGAAAAATGGTCAATGGAAGGCACCTTTTTTATAAATCTTTAGATAGATAAAAGTGTATGCACTTGGTAACAAATATGCTTTTTGATAATGTATTAGACATGCGAGCCCTATCAGAACGAATGAACAGTTACAACAATTTCTATATTATTTTAGTGGTTATATTCTTCTGAAAAATAGGTAAAAATAAGGTATAATTTCATGGGCTTTTTATGAATCACATCAGTTTTATGATGTCATTGTGGAAAAAACCCTGTTGATATATTCCTAAGGGCATATTCTCAAAACATGCAAAGTTTCATTCGGATTCACTTTCCCTATCAAAAGTTATAACAATTTAAGTTAAGCTTGGAAAAAAGCATCAATTTTGCTCTGGGAAATGCAGGGGGAAAGCTCGGGTAAAGAAAGGGTTAATTAAAATATATTTTGTTGATCAGACTAAAAATTCATGATATCTATGAATTAGGATGGAAAGCGAAAGTCTCTTTGTAAATAATGTGCTTCATTAAACTTTTTATCAGGTATATGCAGATGAAGGGGCTCAGAGAACTATTTTGAATTGGAACGTAAAATGTCCCTATCACGAACAAGGATGCAAATGGATAGGCGAATTGAATAACATTGAGGTTAGTGTTTATAAAAATTACAGTAATGCTTAATAAATCAATAATCTAGTATAAAGCTTATGAGCCGTTTGGATGTTTGAATTCAAAAGTTTTACCATCACCTTGTGGAACAGTGGAAGATGATCACCTCAATTTTCTCCCAGATTGTCACAGTTTTATTGGAGCTTCAGAGCTGTGAAGTTTTAATTATAAAGTTTTGATTATAATTTGCTTTATTGGTTTAGCTTTCGAAGGTGATAAGTTATATTTTAAGTTTTGTTATTTTTGTTTCACTGTTTTTAAAGGCAACCAAGTTTTGTTCTAGGAAGAATTAGAACTCACCTCTTGCTAGAAAGATTTGTACAGATTGTTATTTTTGTTTGTTTTTAAAACGATTCAAGCTTTTTAACATTCTTAGCTAGTCTCCAGTAGGAATTTTAGGTTTCTAGACCTTCCTCATTTTATGAACTTGGAAAAGATTGTAGATGGCAATCTCCTCTCTCTTTATTTTTGTTTATCCAAAAGTTAGAAATTGACAATAAATCTTATTAAACTTTGTTTGTTTCGATGTTGAGTTGGAAAAATCATTAAACATATAGCCAAAATTTGAAAACCATTCAAGATTTATTCTAGTTATATTTTGTCAATCTCATTTTTGAACAAAGTTTAAGTAAGGCAAGTATTAAAGTTATGTAGCGCTCATTAATGGTGTATTTGTAAAACCTTAGAGGATAAATAATGTGCTGCCGCTTAATTTGGTTAATATTTTATCAATCACAAATGTTATTTTGGACTCTCTAAGAAAATTTCTTTCATTATTTAACACAATTCACATTCTTATTTATGATTTAATGAATTTACCTGAAGATGTGGCATGGAATGCTTTAGTTTCATTAAAGAAGATTCATTTCTTTTTTGATATGTGGATCTTTATTTTCAACACCAGAATTATTCAGTGGAAAAGAAGCATGTCATAAAGTGACGCAGCCCTGAATAATGATATTTTTGTTTATTTTTTTAAGAAAAAAAAGATATTTGGACTTTATTTCGTATATACTTTACACATGGCACATGTTATTTCAATGATATTGAAAATTATCTGCTTTACAGTTTATGGAAATTGATTGTGATGCAAAATGGTTTGCACATGATTACAAGTTTGCTGCATCCCTCAGACCTTTGACGCACGGAACGTATAAAAATCTTTTAACGTTGATTGCTGCAAAAAAGTTTTATCAATTGATAAGATTTCTTATTAAATGTTAAGGTTTATTAAAGGTAGTGTTTGCTATATTTTTGGTATATCAGGTTTTTAGCTCTTATTAAAGAGCTTAAAAATTTATGAACACTGGTTTTTATTTCATCTCATCCGATGCCCCAATCAGAAGTTATTGCCATTTAACTTTTTAACAAATTAGCAAAAAAGGGAAATTCCCTTCTTTTTTTTCTTGAGCTTGTGATGTCATCAAGTGCCTTGGGGAATTGTTCAAATGTTAAGATCATTATTATTTCTGAATAGATCATATTTTGTAGAGAAAACTTTTCTCAAACAATGTATACTTTAGAAATATTAGATTTTTGTCTCAGTTTTTCAAAAATCAATTTTGGTTTACTAGTCATGGGCCCTTTTCAGTCTTTGGGCCACATTCGCTAAATACGTAAGCAAAATGGTTTTGAGTTAGATGAAAATGGTTTAGTATTTGGATTACAGTATGATACAAAAAAGCCAAAGACAAATAATAAAATATTTTTGCATTCCTCGAAAATCAGGAAAGTCTGATTTCGGAAAAAGGCCTGGGCCTAGGACCCAAAAAGTGTTTTTCCAGAAATTTTTATTGAAACGATTTCTTTCAATGGAATACTACAAATGTGAAAAATTTTACAACAAAAAGGTAATTAATTTTTTAGTTACAAGCATTTTAATATTAGCAAAAACTTCGAAGGCTTTTGATGACATCATAAATTCAGTGAGGAGTCATAACAGTTTAGTAATTTTCAAAATCTTCTAAAAATCCTTAAACATTCAAACATTAACAACTTTGGACGGAAAAATCAGATTAAGATGAAATAAACACCAGTTTTCATAATTTTTTTAAGCTCTTGAATATGAATAACACTACCTTTAATAAGGCTCTCTTTGTTTTGGTTTGAATACTTAAACCTATCTAGATCGGGCTTTTTTTTATTTCTCAGGTCTGGGGGTTACAAGATTTTTTAAAAGATCTTTTGCACAGAGTAAGTTCAAGTTTTCAGGAACAAAATTAGCCCAAAATGATTTTATGACGTCATTCATAAGTGATGACCTCATCACTTCCCTAATATCGTACTGAAAAATAGCAAAAAGCCTCCAAAAACCTGGAAATTCAAATAAAAATGGAACGGAAAAAGATTTTTACATGCAGTTTTCACCAAAAGGCCACATTTTTGATGCAGTTTCATATATGTTACGGTTATTTCATAAGGCATGCTGAAAATTGGGTTTTTTGGGCATTGCTCGCAAAAAATTGACCGAGCGGCACCTGAAAACGGGTTGCTATGACGGCTGTCTGGCATTTTTTTTCAAAATTTTTTTTTCACTAAAATATTTATAATAAAATTTTAGAAAAACTCACAAAAAATCAAGACTTCATCTAATACAGCAGCAGAGTTATACGAAAACCAAGAGGAGGCGCCCACCAATCCAGATAGGGTTAATAGGGACTGTTTTTATTAAAAAAATATTCCCCTAAATAATGACACTTGGATTAAAAAAAATTTGGACATGATTTATCATTTCATTTCGAGTTCTCCTGATGTTATATACTTTATTGAATATTTAATTTAAGATCATTAAGCTCTGATGACACAACAAAATATATATATTTTTCATTATACTGTACTGTTAAAAAATAGGAACTCATTTGAACTTATAAATAAGCTTAATGAAGAAGTCCTGTTTTTTTGTTAGCTTATTATCAATTCAATATGAACTCAATGTAGAAGAAGCTTTTTCGGGAGAGCTCACCTGCAAAGCAGCTTCTAGTTAATTTTTTTCACGTGGTTAAGTGATTCTACATAATACACACACATACTACATTGACACATTATTCACATTATTCATGACATTTTCACCCATTTCTAAAGGACATCGATGTTTTCCTAGTTACGGAAACTAAAACCAATGAATTGTTTCGTACTAGTCAGTTCTGTCTATCAAGCTTTTCAACACCATATTACCTTGATAGAAATTCTAATGTTGGGGGTATTATGATCTTTCTTAAAGAAATCATCCTGTCTAAACTTCTAAAATCAAACTTTCACTATCCAGAAACTGAAGCACTGTTTTTTGAAATCGATGTTTGAAAGGAAAAATGGTTATAATCCAAATAAAACAAACATTGAACATTTTCTTTTTGATATCACAACTAAATTAGACAAATGTTATAATTATAGGTGATTTCAACTCCAATCTGCACGAAGAATCAATATTGCATTCTGTACCACCCTTAGTCTTGAAAACTTTGTGAAGAAACCAACTTTCTTCAAAAATCCTGATAACCTTTCAATAATAGATTTAATGTTGACCAATGGAAACAAAAATTTCATCATAACTACATACTAGAAACCGACGCATCAGATTTTCACAAAATGACTTTATCTATCGTAAGTACTTTGTTAGAGAAAGGTAAACCTAAACAATTAAGTTATCGTAATTACTGAAATTTTGCCCCTGAAAAACATATACAAAATATGATGAAATCTTTGAGGAAAGACAATACATCTATATGCGACTTTGCAAACCTCAGTGAAAATTCTAGATGAGCTTGCACCAAGAAAGCAAATGACTATTAGAGCTAATCATAAGCCATTCATCAGCAAAGAATTAAGTAAAGAGATAATGGTGAGGAGTAGGCTCAGAAACAAATTGTTGAATGACAGGACCACAGAAAATTGAGAAGCATATTAAACAAAGGAACAAATGTTGTTCTCTCCTTAGAAAAAAAGGAAAACAAATTTTGACAATTTCAATATTAACTAACAATGTCACTGATAATAGGAATTTTTGGAGCAATGTTAAACCTTTCTTTTCTGAAAAAATCAACATAGGGCGAAGAAGTTGTTAGTGAAAGTGTTGAAAATATCTTCAATCATAAAATGTTGTCAAAAATTTAAATTTCTAAGACTTTTGAAGGTGAATTGCAGAAAGTACTGTAGAACTGAATACAGATTCATTAGAAGGTATTTGTCACCGATATAAAAAGCACTGTTTGGTCATTGCAGTTTCCGAAAGGTTCAACTTGAATACTTTTAGTTTTCATGAAATATGTAAACAAGATATACTCAAGGAAATTCTGAAAATTGTCTCCAATACATCTGTTCAAGATAATAATATTCCTACAAAAATATGGGGAGAAAATGCTGATTTTTTTTGCTAGCTTTTTATGGCATTATTTATGAGGGTATCATTATTCATCAAAACGTGGCACATTTTTTGAAAATATTCTCTGAAAATACCAAAACAGGTTTTAGAGCAGGTTATAGGACACAGATTTCTTTGCATTCTTTTATTGAAGAGTGGAGGAAATTGTTGGATGATAAAAGGCATGTTGGTTCTTTTGACCTTTCAAAAGCATTTGATTGTATTCCACATGATCTTGTCCTTGCGAAGCTTGTAGACCTAACAAATTGTAAGCAAAGTGTCAATGCCTAAAATGTCTCTAGAAATGGGCTGCAAGTTTTATTTGGTGTTCTTCAGGGCTCTATCTTAGGACCTTTGTTATTTAATGTTTTTATTTGTGATGTTTTTATTATTCTCGACTGAACTGACTTTGTAGGATATGCAGACAACAATACACTTTGTTGAAGCTAATGATGCTACAGGTGTTATAGCAAAACTAGAAGCAGTTTCTTTCTAAGTGTTTTGATTAGTTTCATAGCAGTAAATTAAAACCACACTGCCAATATATTTGAAATCTCTCTTTTGAACACCACTGAAGCTAAGATGTTAGGTGTGACAGTAGATAGAAAACTAAAATTGAGACACATATCAGTGATATTTGTAGAAAAGTAAATCAAATACTAAGTGCTTTGAGTAGAATATGAAATATATAAATTTTGATAAGAGGAAACTAATATTAACGCTTTCTTCACTTCACAATTTAACTATTGCCCCTTGGTATGGATGAGTAATAGTCAGAAATTGAATCGTAAGTTAAAGAGAGTCCATAAAAGAGTTCTAAGGATAATATTTGATGATCAGCAATACTTTTGAGCAACTCCTCATTAAGTCCAGAAGTGAGACAATACATATGAGAAATATTAAGACATCATTGATAGAAATGTGCAAAGTAAGAAGTGGAAATTTAATGAAAGAGATTTACTCACTAAATAAAAAAAAATCTTACAATTTGAATACGATTTTATATGTAAAACATTATGTTTAAAAGATTGGCCTCATTGGTAGCTTGAAAGATTAAAATTGATAGAAACAAAATGAGCTTCAATTTAATTCAGTAAACCTTTTATTTTTTCAATTATTTTACCAATTTGATATATTGAGATTTGTTAATAGAGTTTAATGTTGTTATCTTTATGTTATTTCTTTCAAATATTGTTCTATAATATTATACTGACTTTTATTATCTCTTAGGCTATTGTAAATTTGTCAATAAAGTTGAGAGAAAAAACAGAACGTTATTA